>JACGDI010005824.1:192864-208126 GCA_014898725.1 Jacaranda copaia
CTTTTTTTTTTTTTTAAACAGAATTTGCTGACTCCATATGATAAAATTCCAAGTGTGCGAACTTAATGCCAGTATAAGGTAAAAGTGTTGTACTGCATATGGTACAAACAAAGTTCACTACATAGTGTCTAGCTTTTGTGGCTAAATTCTGCTCTGGATGGAAAAACTTCTAGTTATATTTTGCTTTGGGTGGAAAAAATTTGGTGTTTTTTATTTTTCCCCCCTCCCTCGGTAGGGGTTGGGGGGCTGGGATAGAGGAGGGGAAGGGAAGGGAAGGAAAGGCAGAGTGTGGTTGGGTAGGCAGGTCTGATGTGGAGTCTGAAGGAAGAGACTGATCGTTCTTTTTGGACTATGATTACAGGATATTAGGGCAAAATAAGAACTATGGAACTCCAACCAACCCTCAAAAGCAATCTCATGTTCCGGGAGGCTCGTCTAGTGGATCAGCAGTGGCTGTTGCTGCCCAGATTGTAGATTTTGCTCTGGGTAACAATCTTTTGTTCATGCATAAGTCTAAATTCCTGAGGTCATTGGGATTTCCGAGTGTTTTATTTTTTATTTATTTTTATAATGTTATTTTTCATCAAGATTCTATGTATTTCTTATTTGTTGTTTTATGAGTTTCAAGTAAAAACACAAAAGAAAATAAAGGAATTGGAACAAATAAGTATGAAATATGTGTACATAGAGAAGATGATGTGGAGGTTTTCCAAGAAATCCAACTTTGGGATACAAAGCCTACAAAAATATTAATTTCTAAGGCTACACTTTCTAAAGATGTTAAAGCAAGTATTCATCTTAGGTTGAAGAGAAATATAACAAATGAGAAGGAAGAAGGTAGACTCATATAAGAGAGAATCAGGGTCGGATTATTAAATTGCTGTTTTGCTGATGAAATTTGGTAAGTATTTATATTCCAAAGATGCTTGGTAGAGGCTCTTTTGTCCTGAAATGAGTTCACGTGTAGACACCTTTCTGGCAGAAGACATACAATTTGAAAAAGAAAATAATTCAAATTTTTGTTAAGGTATCTGGTTACCCAAACCATTTGATCAGTTGCTTTGTTTGCTAAACGTTTGGAGTATCGAATTTCCATTCAGTCTTATGGTAACTTGGTTGGCCTGACCATCTTCTCTTTTTTATGCTCCCTCCACTCAGTTCATGTATATTTGCGTTGCCATGACATAGAGTTTAAAAAAAAAATAGTTTAAACAATATGAGTTTTTGTTTATGTTCACATCGTTGTCCTTAAAAGTAGTAAGTCAGAGGTAGTCATATCACGTCATTACTTTGGGTGCAGGGATGCATGAGAAAAATCTATTTTAGCCAAATGGGTCTTATATTGGGACATCCCGGAAAGAAACTAGGAGTGATAAAATTACGACAGGGGCGACAGAATTACTGTGAAACTTTTCTTGGTTTTTCTCTGTGACAGTAAGGAACTCAAAAAAAACCTTGGTCTGGTGGTATGATAAGAAAATTTAACTTTCATCACTATCACTAATATCAATAT
Organism: Jacaranda copaia; assembly: GCA_014898725.1. Lineage (NCBI taxonomy): Eukaryota > Viridiplantae > Streptophyta > Magnoliopsida > Lamiales > Bignoniaceae > Jacaranda > Jacaranda copaia. The sequence goes on from JACGDI010005824.1 coordinate 194,378, forward strand.
CAGCAATAAGAAAACCTTTAGGCTTGTTATCCAAGAATTTATTCAGAATTTAGTAGACAACCAATTTGGAACAAGTTTCGTATGACTATTTCTAAAAAACATTGAGCTGGTGTGTCGTACTTTTTGTCACTTAAAACAGGCATCTGAGTTAAAAGATTTCGATACTGTAGATGTCATCTCTTTGGGAAGGTTTGGAGTTTGTGAGGAAAGATGGGGACTTATTTATGCTCCCTCTATTCTAAATCAATGATTCCTACTCTCTTTTTCAGAGTGCAAAATAAGTCTTTATTTCTTGAAATGTAATTTCTTTTTTCCCCCCCAAAAAATATCCTTTATTAAAGCTCCATATTTAAACATAAGTATCCGAGATTGATCATTTAGTTTCTCAAATACTCATGATTTTTCACAAAACTTGCACTTGTAAAACATTATTTCTAATAATATTGTGGATCTTTTCTTATACTATAAATAGATGAAGATTTATGAGCCCAAAGTAGACCCTCTTGAAGTTCCTCTATGTAATGGAAGAAACCAAGAAAACACCCTTTATGGTTTTAAGTTTTTATACTCTTCTTCCCAAAAAGGTGACAGTAATGTACAGTAATGTCTGAGTTTATGAAGATATCAAGATGATAACTTAGTCTGAATGCTAAAGAGTTTCAATTCACAATATAGCAAATGAAGCAATTATTTGGGACAGAGGGATTTATATACACAAACACACACATTACATATGAAAGGAGACAGAGAGAGAATGGATTCCAGCCATCCAAGTTACCAAGAGACCAAATGACCAAAGAAACAATTCAAATGTTTCATGATGAAGTATGAGCTGTTAGGTGGTCTGGCCCATTTGAACAACTGAATGTGTCAATGGATAAATTTCTATTATTGGTCATTGGTGAACAGCTTTTTTAGAAGTCAATAATTATTGTACTTTGTGCACAGAATAAACAATTGAATAATCATTCTCTCCTTTCAAACTAGGGCATATCTTCTATATCTCTGTTTCAAACTTGGGTGAGTTCTTACTCCAACATCTCTTAGAGTAGCATGAGGGATTGGTTTATTTAATATTTATACATTTGCATCCAGGAGGTGGACTTTTTGGGAACAATTTAAATTATAATGGAGAAATTTATACTTCAAAATAGCATTTATTATGTTCCTAACCTGCTGTATTTCACATCACTACTTCCATCACCTTGTTTTCTTTTGTGTTCTCACCAGAAACTCTTCATACCAACTCGCCTGTATAGCTAATAGCGAAAAAAACATGTTTTATACTTGAGTTCCTTTCAACACAACCACAAATTTGGGAAAACAAAAAGTTCTTTATAATCATCTCTTATATATATGTACATATATATATATATTTAACATTTATTGATACTATTGTCCTATCTTCTGCTTTATTTTTGTTATTCAGGTATGTGTGTGGTTGATACGTTGTCTGGCATTTATCATGGCTGCTTCCTTTTTTACTAGTTGTGCAGGTTTCTTTATATTATGGTCCCCTAAAAGATTTATATCGTGTTGTAAGTACCATTTGCTTGTAAATTTTCTATTCTAACCATGTGATCTGATATTGTAGGTACTGATACAATTGGTTGTATACGAATACCAGCATCATTTTGTGGTATCCTTGGATTCAGACCATCTCATGGAATTGTGTCTACGATTGGTGTGCTGCCAAACTCCCAAAGTTTGGACAGTGTTGGTAAGCAATCATTGTGTACACTGAAATCTGAAAAGCTTGAAATTCTTATGGTATGCTGCTTGTTTGAACTGCCAGAACTTGCATGTAAAAGTCCACCAACATTTGTAATAAATCATAATTGTGTTCATTGACTTGGCCTTCTTTAATGCTAGAGGCAATTTAAGTAGAACTGATATCTAAGCTGATTTGCAAATGGATTAAAAGATACAGATTATTCGAGAACAAGGTAGATCATTCTGTTGTCATGGTTACTTCACATCCAACACCCATGCTTGATGTTGCTCGCCTTTCTAGATTCATTTTGCAAAGTTAATTCACTATAGCATATGATTATTGAGCCGCTAGTTAGTAATTTCTTATATCATTAATTTTTATATTTAACATTAATGACTATGCTGCTTCAGGAGTGTTGGCATCTGATCCATCTGTTTTGCATCGCGTGGGACATGCACTACTTCAGTTAAATCCTTTGGAACCTAAAAGGACACGACGCATAATTATAGCTGATGATCTTTTCCAGCTTTCTAAGGTTCCCTTGCAGAAGACTGTTTACGTTGTTAGCAAAGCTACAGAGAAGTTAGCTGGCTGTATGTTTTTCTCATCAGTCTGATATGACATTCGATCTTTTTCTGGTTGCGATAAATTAATTAATAATGTTTTCAAATAATTATCTATCAAAGTTGTCCTGAATAAGTTGCAAATTTTGTTGGGTCCAAAATAATAATTGAAAAGTATGCTCTTCTTCCATTTTTTCTTAACTTTGCAGACCAGACACCTAAGCACGTGAATTTCGGGGAGTACATTGCTTCAAACGTGCCCAGCCTAAAATTTTTACATGAAGAATCGACATACCAGCAAACTGGGATATCTACTTTGAGAGCACTGTCTTCTGCAATGCTCTTTCTTCAAAGGTTTTTCCCAAACACTTGAATATTTCTGCTACATTGATCTAGTCCTTCAGCAATTTAAGAACTATGCTATCTTATATCACCGAAGAACCTTTTGTCACAAGTATCTTGAGCAATATGTGCGAGTAGTTGACTTTAGTATTCAGCCTGTGAGATCCATTTGATTGAGCTTCTTGGGTTTCTCCCTGTTGTAAAGGAGAGGGTGAAAGGAAAGAAAAACTTTATTATTTTTATATATCTACCAAAGTTGGTCTTCTTTTTCAATTTTAACATCTTGATTTTCTCTGACCAGCTTTTTTGGCTTTTCAGATATGAGTTCAAAACAAATCATGAAGAGTGGATTAAATCAGTCAAACCGAAATTAGGTCATGATATCTCTACTCGTGTTTGGGAAGCAATAAACACAACCCAAGAAAATGTCAAAAGTTTATATAAAGTTAGAATGGAAATGCGGGCTGCTCTAAAAAGTCTCTTGAAGGTACATATTGCTATTTTCATCACAGTGGATCCTGTTTTCTTCTTGCCTGGCGGAGATTGATAGGAATATTTGGACTCACTGTTGGAAGTTTTTAGGAATATGGTAGAATCTGCTCTTTAGTTTTCTGATATTGCAATTTTTATAAGACCTCAATTAAATTGTAAGGTGTATCTATTTCAAAATTTAGCTCTTTCACCTGATGAGAGGATAGATTTGGTTGTCTGGAAAGTTGGAGTGTACGTAAGTTTCCTGTTTAAGTTTGAATTTGTAAATTCATTTGAATTTAGATGTTGGATACACAGTCACTAGAATCCTTGCCATAGTTAGTTACAGTGCACAACTATCAAAGTTGCTGATATTAAACAAAGAAATCTTATGTGAAAAAACTGTAATTCTCATTGATTTGGGTAACCATTGAAATGGATCTGGATTTGAGGGATTGGGTCAAAAGATCTGATGATTGTATTCTTGGAAGAATTTGAATCCTTTGTCTTGGAAAGTTGCAAAGATGATCTTGATAATTTCTGAATGTTATTTGCTTTAATTTCCATTATGATCTTGATTGGTTGGACTCTACTTCTGTTGAATAATTTGTCACACTGTGTTCTATTTTTAGCTGTTGGTTTGCATCTGATTGTTTTTTATATCTCTGCTTGATTTTTGAAGGATGACGGGATATTAGTAATTCCCACTGTAGCTGATCCGCCACTCAGGCTGAATTCCAAGAAAGGTCTTCCTGCTGGGTTCCAGGACAGAATCTATGCTTTGTTGAGCATTGCAGGTATCTCTGGTGGTTGTCAGGTAATCCATATTTGCAAGGTTTCAATTGCTTTTCACTATCCTTCCCTCGTATCCGGACTTTCTTCAAAGAAGTATGGACATTATTCTCTCTCATTCTCACACTCTTGTCATGAGATGAACAATTTTCTCTTTTCCCGATGTTCAGGTTGCCATTCCATTTGGAGAACATGAGGACTGTCTAATTTCTGCGTCACTTATTGCATCACATGGAGCTGATAAATTCCTACTTGATACTGTCTTGGATATGCATTCTTCGCTTCAAGAAGAAGTCAGTGTTATTGCCAGTTCCTCTCTGTCGCCAGATACCAATGGTAACATGGATGCTGCCGAACTTCTTAAAGAGAAGGTCCATTGCTCTTCTAGTCAGCTAACTTTTGATTTTTTTAGCAATTTTTTTTGTTCTTGTCTTTTCTTGCTGATCTTCTTAGAATTTGATCAAAATGGAGTGTCATTTTATTATGATGTTCAGATTTCATCATACTATTTGCTTCCATGAACTACTTGTTTTGATGGAATCTGCTGTTAATTGTGTTTGTGTTTTTTACTAAAGACTTAGGCTTCTTCTTTTGTTTGTCTTGTGGATCGACTGTCATTTTCTTCATCAACCTCGCCTCTTTATCTGAATAGCTTTATCAACACTAATTTCACTTCATTACTTTTTGGCCAAAAAACACACTGGATCTTAAAACCTGGAAATACTTGAATCTGGCCAAAAGAAGAGAGAAAAAAACAAAAAGAAAAAGGCAGAGGGCAGTGGGGAACTGATGACTTGTGGAGAAAATGTATATAACATACTGACTCAGATGGTGAAGCTTCCAAAGAGTGAGCAGATGGCAAGGACTAACATTTAGATTTGAAGCCCTTGTAACAATCCAAGCTACATAAAAGGTGACTAGCTATTTGGAACTAAGTGTACCAGAATGCTTTCTGAAAGCTATTTATTGGTTGCTTTTCCAGGTTCAAGTGATGAACGACAACTGTAATGGAATTTAAATCAGAGACAAAACCTTTCTCCTGTAGTATCTTCCAACACAGTTTGCTCACCTACGAACATTAGACATGTTGGCCTTGGATATGTATCTAAACTTTTTCTTCCAGCAATCTCATAGTGTCATCTGTGCAGAAGTTTCTGGTTTAGTTGATAAATATAAGCTCTCTTATAACATTAATGGTGTTCCTTATTGGATGTTGTATGTACTTGGGTGCTAAATTTAAAAGAGAAAAAAGAATCAGAAAAAATCTCAGCTATACTCTTAGCTTGCACAAGGTAAGCTTGATCATCCAAGCGCTGTAGAATCTCTAAGTTGAAATATTGTGATTTATAGTTGTGTTATCTATTCCAATTGATTATTTTGCTATTTTTGGCACATGCTGGTAAAATTGTGTGCCATTTTTCCTACATTTTTGGTCTGTCAAGTAGTATATGATTAATAGTCTGGTCCCAAGAGTTATTTTTCTGTTTTATGTGATGCACGCCTTCTGTTTACATGATTTTCTCCTACTTCTTTTTCAATTTGTTTTGCAGGGGAATGCTGCATATAAGGGAAAACAGTGGAATAAGGCTGTAAGTTACTATACAGAGGCTATAAAACTGAACAATGCAAATGCTACTTACTATTCCAATCGTGCAGCTGCTTATTTGGAGTTGGGATGGTCTGCTACATCCTATACTTTTTGTACAGTAGTCTTTCTTTGTGAATCACTTTGGAGAGCTTTTTTCCTTACGAACAGCTTTGTTTTACAGCTTCCAACAAGCTGAAGAGGATTGCAGTAAGGCAATATCTCTGGACAAGAAGGTGAGAGGTGCTTGTTAGTTCTTTTGCCATAATACCAATGGTTTGTCATTGTTTTGTCTTCTTATTTTCTCACTTTTTCAAAATGCTCATATGGTATCATTTGTCGCTCTCCTCCATGATTTGTGTTAGCTTTTAAATGGAAGTGGCACCGGCTTTGATCCTTCGTATTTTGTCAGTTCATGTATCCCAACGGACCATTTAGGAAGGATGATGAAGTTCCATATTAGCATTTTGAAAGGAAGTCTTGTTAGTCAGATATATGTCAAAATTCTTACACTCGATTTTCCTATCTTGAAATTTTTTCCTTGTTCAATCTAATAGCATGTAGGCCAAGGGAATTTTTGCACCCATGTTTGCTGCTTACACAGTGGAAGCAACCCAATATTTGATTTTAACTGCGCTATTGTTATCTACATGTTGTGATTTTCATTTTGACTCGTTGCTGTAGGGATTGATTTGCTGGCCAAGTAAATTGGTCTATTGCTGCAAAGTTTTACTGGTCCTTATGTTGCAACACATAAAGAAAGAAATGAAATTATGCAAGCAAATCATGCTAAAGAACCTCTTAATTCGCTCAATCTCTGACTCAATTTTGTTTCCCCTATCTTCAGTATGTGAAAGCCTATTTGAGACGAGGGACAGCTAGGGAGTCGCTGCTTTTCTACAAAGAAGCTCTTCAAGGTCAGTGAAATATTAGAGCTCTTCTATAATACACAACAATGATACACATGTTTATGATTTTAGTTCTCCCCACATGGCTGCTGTCCTTATGAAAATCTGCCTGCACCATTGCCTTTTGACTCTAGCTGAGACTGAATTTATTTGTTGCACGCTGCTGAAGCTTCTAGTCAAATAAGTGGTGAACTAAAAGAGTTCCCCAAGTGATTTTTGAACTTATCCATTTGGAAAATTGTATGCGTTGGAAGGTGCAAATTTATGCATGATGTTACCACAGAATTTTGTCTGGGAGAATGCCTATTTTACTGCAGCTTGGAATTCTTGTATTATTATTAGTGACTTGTCTTTTCTTTTCTTGGGTTGTTGGCAGATTTCAAGCATGCACTTGTTCTGGAACCGCAGAATAAGGTTGCCGGTCTAGCAGAAATGAGACTGAGAAAATTGATCAGTTGAGTCATCCGTACTATGATCTGACTTATCGTTGGTGGGGATATTTGCGGAAGTATCGTCCACAGAAAAGCTGTTGTTTTACACAGATTCTTTGGGGGAGAAGCCATTGAGGTCAAAATGGACAAAGTTGCAACGAACCCATGCAAGAATAGGAATTTGGTTAATTCAGCCCTTTTGATTCTGCTATGAGGATGTATTTACAGAACTTGAAAGAAAATAAGATTGGATTTGGTTCGCTTACTTGTCCGTATGTATGCCAACTATTAATTTTGCTCGAGTTTTGGAAATGAAATAGTGGCTTATATCGGCTTGTATGTTAAAAATTATTGGATGAAGTTATAAAGATTGAACTCTATGCTATGGTTTTGAAATATGAGAAAAGAAAAATTGATAAATTATGAGTCAGATTTTGAGATGATTTTTGTTGTCTTGATATGAGAGGCAATGAGGCAAAAATATTGGTAATTTTGGGTTCCATGAATAGCGCAACGGTCGCCCAAAAATACAAATTCTCTCTCCTTTGAAAGCCAATGCCTCCATCAATAAATGATCTTTGTTGCCAAAATATTCAAACAGAAATCCATACGATCGTCTTTCAAGGTAAATTCAGACATTTTTCTTGATTTTCTTTCGAAAAACAGTTGCAAAAAATCTTTATATGAAAGAATCATTATAGATCTTCTGTCACGCAACAGCGGTGCAGCGAGAAGTATACACACAGGCTCTTGCGTAGCCTGTAGCCATGGCCAGATGCTTGAGCTTCACGGGATCGGCGGATTTTCTGTACCGGAGCTTCTTCTCCTATTCGGGACTCCGTTCCGTCAAAACGGATTTGGACGATGACACCACCATGCATTGCTGGATACCTAAATCTCATAAACCGACCAAACCGAATCTCCTGTTGGTCCACGGCTTCGGCGCCAACGCCATGTGGCAGTACGGCGAATTGCTCCGCCACATGATGCCGCGATTCAACATATACGTGCCGGACCTCCTCTTCTTCGGCGACTCGTCGACGACGCGGCCAGAGCGGAGCGAGGAGTTCCAGGCGCAGTGCGTGATGCGGCTGATGGAGGCGCACGGCGTGCAGAGGATGAGCTTGGTCGGAATAAGCTACGGCGGATTCGTAGGGTACAGCATGGCGGCGCAGTTTCCGGAGGCGGTGGAGAAGGTGGTGCTGTGCTGCACGGGGGTGTGTGTGGAGGAGAAAGATTTGAAGGAAGGGTTGTTCGAGGTGGGGGACGTGGAGGAGGCTGCGAATATTCTGATGCCGCAGACGCCGGAAAAATTGAGGGAATTGATGAAATTTGCGTTTGTTAGGCCTGTCAAAGGGGTTCCTTCTTGCTTCCTCTCAGATTACATTGACGTGAGTTATAATTTGATTCTTCTATACATATTTTCTTTTTGAAATCAAATTAAATTTTATGCCGCCCCAAATCTTTATCAATCAAAAACCATATAAAATTCCACATGCAACTTTAAATGATCCATTTTTCACACTTTTAGTACAATATGTTTTTCGCATTTGTTGAAACATGCGCCTGGTTTATTTAAATTTTGAGATTAAAGAAGAATAAATGCATACAATATTAGAAACGCTGTAATGCTTGACGAAATATTGCTCTGATGCAGAGAGATTCAATGGAGATGCGCATGATATCATCCTGTCCATGCACAGTAATTAACTTGAGTTCAGCTTTGTCTAAGTTCCACAATTTATTATTTATCTTTCAATAGAAGAAAAAATACTAAGAAAATAAATTTTAATTAAAACTAAAAAATTTCAACTTACATTGATCTAAATAAGAAAATTATTTTATGCATCTCTCTTGTGTTAGTTCCGGCTGCTATAATTTGTTTTAATTTTTATTGTTTGATATTTTTACGTTCATTCTTTATAATTTTATTCACACTAAATCAAGCATTTCCCCCTTGATCTATTTTTCAAAAGCAACAATAAATAATATTGGGTTTATAATTTATTTAGGATTTTTATTAATTAAAAAAACTATTAAAAGAGATTTGATTAGATATGTATCACTTCTAATCAAACCAATCAAACAAACCCTCTTATGGTTTTGTGAATGATCTTTCTTCTTCTTCTTCAATTTTTTTTATTTGTGTGTGTGTGTGTGTGGGGAAATGAATGATATTTTGTTTCATGATCAGGTTTTCTGTACAGATCATGTCCCACAGAAAAGGGAACTCATTCAAGCTTTAATCAAGGGCAGACACCTCTCTAAAATTCCTACTATAGAACAGGTTTGGACTTTGGACATTTTTCTATTTCTATTGCGAAATTGGAATTATGTCGCCCATTTTATCTTTCAAAGCACTAAACATGACTTACATATTCATTTGACAAATGCCAACCAATTTTGTCCTATAACAGCCCACATTAATAATATGGGGAGAGCAGGACAAAATATTTCCACTGGAGTTGGGGCACAGACTCCGAGGGTAAGTAAAACTTCAACTCATGCCTAAAAAATTGGGAATATTTTTGGAAAATTTTAGTTCAGAGTTGATTTAGGGAATTTTATTTGTAACAATTTCAGAGGAAAAAAAAATTAAAATTTTTTACTGATTTTAAGTTGTTTTGAAGTGTTTGGAAGTTGTGCTTTTTTACTTTTCATTAAACTGAAGTTTTTTTTTTTCTAAATAATAAATGTTCAAAAAGAATATTTTAGCATAGAAAATAAAAGTTCAAAGTTAAAATCAATCATAACCTAATTTAAGCAAATGAAGTTAAAAGTTAAGAGCAACCATCACCTAATTTCTGAATATCTTAGTACATTTTTTGAGAAATTTTAGTTCAAACTCGTTCTAAGGAATTTAGGTGTAACAACTTAGAACAAGTGGTCTTCAACTTTTAATTAAATTTTAGCTGTTTTGAAATATTTGAAAATAGTGTTTTATTTTTAAGTTTAAAATTAAAAACAATCATTATCCAACTTCTGTAGTTTTTTTAATACTTCTCACTACTATTTTTAAATACTTTTAATTTTCACTGTAATTTTGTATTTCTCCAAATATAAAAGTTTTTACAAAAATGTCACCTTGGCACGATCTCGAGCAATCGCTAGATAAGTAATTTTACAATAATCACGTGAATGATTCTCGTTTTAGAATAGAAATTAATCACAAAACAAATGCAATTGTATTTATTAAATGATTGTTTGAGGATCTGGATTAGCAATTTTCTTGGAAAAAAATTATTTTCGCAAATTATGTTATTGCGGATTTCTAGGCATTTGATTCCATAATTTTTTCTTTTTTTTTAAAATAATGTTGAGGTAATGTTTGCAGGCACATAGGAGATAATGCAAGATTGATAATAATAAAGAACGCAGGACATGCAGTGAACATTGAAAAGCCAAAGGAATTTGCAAAGCATTTGAAATCATTTCTGGTTGGTTCCTCCTCATCTCACCGTTACAGGACTCTCTTCTTGGGCAGCTCCTCCTCCTCCTCCTCCTCCTCTGATTGGTCCAATAAAATTAATTAATTTTAATCTTTTTTATCCTATGATTCTTTTATTCATTCTTTTTTAGCAGCAAACTTATTTTACACTGTACAGTGGGCATTAATCTTTATTTTTGCATTATATGATTTAGTTTATGACTTTTATGACTTTTAAAAAATCGTAATAATTAATTTGTAGGCTGTAGTTTTAAATTATATATAATGTGTGGGAGTAGGATTAAAACACATAGGACTAGTTTGGTTGGAATAATAAAGTAAAATATAATATTTTTATTTTATTTTATCGGTTAAAATGATAATAAATACTTAGGTTTGTATGAATATCAAAAGTCTATGTTTAAATGTGCTATTTTTATGATAAATTAACATGTCATTTTTTATGGATTTATTTATCGTGTCAACCAAATCATATCACAAAGATAAAAAAATCGCCCAAATTATTGCATAGTAAATAATAATAAAATGATTTAAAAATCCAACCAAATTAGCCAATAATGTATTTTACATTTGAGATTAATTGCATCCCCTCCCCATCATGTTTTACACATCGTCTCCTTAGTTCTTTTTAGACTCTCGTTTATATTATAATAAATTTACCTTTTTAAGTATTAAAAATTTTCACCGTTTTCTGCATTAGAAAAAAGTATCTTCTATTTTTTGATATCTTTTCATTAATAGATTTAACTATAAATTTTAATTTATAATAAACTAAACCTCGCTACATATCGTATCCTCTATTCATTTGCTTTAATAAGTGATACCTTTTTTTAATAATAAAAATGTTTATTCATTTATAAATATTAAAACAATATACATAAATTATATCTTCTGATGTTTTTTAATTATAAAACATCTTTGCGCCGCTCATAAAAGTTGAGAACAACCATATATTGTACCGTCTATTGTTTAATTTACTTCAACAATTAATCTTTTCGATTTACTTAAAGTAATATGTTTAACTAAATAAGTAGATTATTGCTTGTTAAGAAATTAATTATGAGCTATAATTATCAATTTTAATTTATTTTAATAAATATACTTTCTCAACTTTAAGTTCTATACCATTTAAAAAATTACAAAAAATATATATCGTTATATCTTTTTCTTCCTTAATTCCTTAACCAACCACCTCTGCACCCATCCGAAACCCAAGCACCGAAGTACTACCCCACCAACCCAACACCGCCTCAACCGCCACCACTTAGGCCAATATTAAGACAGAGTACTTGCATTCTTGAATCGATGATGACTATCTTTCAATTAACTCAAGTTGTTCCGCTCTTTAAGATTAGTAAAAAAAATAATATATAAATATTTATACATTATCCATTAATTATACCTTTTGGTTTGATCTAAGGTCGTGATTCACTCTCTAAGATAAAAATTGTGGAGTGTTGGAGATAATTGCAAAAACAAGAGGGGTGGTGTGGCATAAGATTATGGCTCATGTGATCAACATGGAGAATCTACATTTCTCTATTAACATAATGCATCATTATAATGCACTATAATTATGCGTAATTATATGTCGTTGATAGAAAATTATGCAATGTATTTGTATTATTTATGTCATCAATGCATAAGTGAAGACATTAGTATGAAGATAATCACCTGTGAGCCTTCCCAATTGTTTGAGAGGCTAACAGTTTTACATTAGTAAATAAAATAATACTTCATACTACTGTCTCTAGTAACCCCACCCACCCACCACAAATAGTGGAGGACAAGGAAATTCCTTGAAAAAAAGTATAAAACCTTTTTTAGTAATAATTCTATTGGTGCGAGAGTTTCATATAAGATGTACCATTTATAAATTTCATGATTTCTCCAGTGCCCCCGCCCAGCCACCATAATAGTGAAGGAGTTTCGAAAATATGTATAAAATTTATAAATTTTACATAAAATCTAACCGTAGATCTCACTTTACTAATAGATCCAATGGTGTGTAAATTCAATACAAGAGCCACCACTTAAAAATTTTATTATTTTATTTTTTATTTGTATATACATAGACATCAAGAATTCAAATATTGAACCTCATACATAAAAATATGAAGATAATGCCACTGAATTTATCGTCAACTAAGCAATTGTAGATCTTAGGTATAGAAATATTAACATTGGAAAATGTTGTCCCAATAGAGGAATATAAAAAGGCATATATTTTGTTACAAAAGTTAATTAACGGAGTCGGGATTTTTTTAAAGAATGTGACATGAGTAAGAATTTTCAATTTTAGGGGAGTTATTTTATTTATTTTCCTTCATAGTGGGTCTTTTGTAATTTCATGAAATGTTGGAGGTAATGTTTTCAAAATCAAACTGGACAATGAATCGGTAACCTTACTGGTTACTGGTTCAACTGATTTGACCACTGATTAAATTGATATGACGTTAAAATGATGTAATAATTATATTTAATTTTATAAATATATAAAAAATATTTTAATTTTACAAAAAAATAAAACTTTCAATTGGTATAAAAAATATTATTTGAAAAAAATTCAACTTACTTAATTTTAAGTATATTTTTTTAGAAAATAATATTATTTCATAATTTATCAACTATAAATAAAAATATATTAAGTAATCAATCGTTTCTTGCTTCAACTCAAAGTAAAACTAAATTCTTCTATATTAAATATCCAACATAATTTAAAAGAGATTAAATAAAATAAAATAATAAATTAAATATAAGCATTCACATATAGCTACCACTTTATTAAATTTCAAGAAAATAAAATCATGTTTCAAAAAATTACATGTCCAAAATCTTTAATCATCATTTTTAACTCATAATTTCTCTTTTATTTTTCACTTTCTTTTCTTCTTAAAAAAATGTAAAATTTTCAAAAAAAAAAAACCAAGTAAACTAGTTGAACTGATCCAATTTTGATCGATTTTCAACCGGTTCAATCAGTTTTTGATTGATTTTGACTGCCATTGGTTCATACGCTTCAATTGGATTGGACTAGCCTCTGATCACCAATCAAATCGACTGATCCGGTCCAGTTTTCAAAACATGGGTTGAGGAATTTCATACATTTTATTTCCAAAAGACAAAGAAAGGATGTTGAGTTGTCAATTGACTTTGTTATCACCTTTACATTTATATATATATATATATATATATATATGAAGTCTTGCATGCCGGGAGTTTGTAAGATTGCACATTTAATTTTATATTTTATGTATGAGACTAATGTCATATTAGGGTAAAGACCACTCAACTAATAAAAGTTATCATTATACTTTAAATTTTAATTATTATATTTATATTTTCATTATATATAGATCATTAATTATCAATAATAATAATTTAAGTATGATTTTTATATTATATCGTTATACATATCAATAGTTAAAAGATAATACGTAAGCTTCGTTACTATTCTGAGCTTATAGAAGTTATTGTTATGATAATAGAATTTTT
>JACGDI010005824.1:210015-229293 GCA_014898725.1 Jacaranda copaia
TTTGCCCTTAGATTTAGATGATGTGGATAAATAAATATATTTAATATACGTATGTATAAATAAAAAATATTATTTATTCTCCAAATTTTCTTGCTTGACCATTTTACTGCTAAACCAGCGGCCTTAATTGTTTTCTATTTTCTCAAAAACCAACTCTTGCTTTGGATGATAATAGTTGAATAGACCTTGTTTACTAAACTCCGACTCTGCCAGTCGTTAGAAGGGAAAATATTTTAGTGATGTTACCTTAGTTCTTGGACAGCGATAGTCCAAGTTTAGCTAACTTGTTTAAAAGTAATTTGTGACGTTATAAACACTCTTATTGATATTTGGAAGTTTTATGATGAGATATTTGACATATATACCAAGCTTAAGCACAAATGTAAAAATCAAATATTTAGTATTCTATATCATAATGTTCAGGAATTAATCAAATTAAATTCAAACTTCGATTCGAATTCGTCAAAAAAGTTATACCTTAAGAAAGAAAATAAAAATACTCTTAAATGTAATTGTACTTTTTTCGATCAAATTAACAAGTTTAACGAATCATATATATATATATATATATATACCCTACGATAGCTGATCTGCATCTACTTTAATTTATATATGTGATTCCATTTCGTGTTTGATCTCATATTTTAATTTGATAATATATGTGTCAATTCCCAATTAATTTTTTTTAATAAAATTATATTTAATGCTGAAATAAAATAAAAAAATATAACATAAACTAATGCTCCAATTTTATTACGTACTGCATTAATTTGCTTGGAAAGTAAACCACTAGTAGACGCATGTGCAACAACACTCAAGTTGATTCACGGACAATCTATGAAACAACTGTCATCCACTCATTTCCGACTCAATCAACAACGTTTTTTTTTTGTACGGTCCAAATACCACACCCAATTTTTACGACTTTCTACGCCCCATTATTATTAATAATATCATTTAGCTACCTCCTACTCCTATTATTAATTTGTCCTCAACATACATCCTTTTTCAACCAGCACCAGGCCCCGCCTTCCCTCCTCCATCCCTTCGTGTTTGCTTTCGTTTTTTTCCTTAATTAATTCCTTTGACTCTGTAATAATCCCGCTTTCTGAACCTGCAATGAAATATTGAACAAAAAGAGAAATAAAGAGGCCGGAGGGTCTGGGCTGCCATAATGGAAGGTTCAGCTCCCAACATAGCTCCTTTGCTGCTGAGAAATTTGATAACTTGGATATTTATCCATGCAAACAAACCCCTGATTTACTTGTCCCAAAAATATAAGCCTCTTGAGTTCCTACGTTGTTTCCTTGTCACCACTTTTCTCTATTTTCTCAGCCTTTTGCCCTATTTCTTCTCCTCGTTGACCCCTAATTCTCAGGAGTACTACTCCCACAAACACCCTCTGAAGTCCCCCGTCGATGAGAATTACTCTCCGCCTCCTATCGGCGGCGATGGAGGCGGCGGCTCCTCCGGTGTGTCCAGGGCTCTCTGCCAGCTATTGCTGATAATGAATGATATTCCTGTCAGTTCGAGAAAATATGAAGTGGTTAGGTCATTAGCCGAGAGGCTTATCGATGAGAATATAGCTGAGGGCAATCGGGCGTTGAGGGATGTTAACTGCGCCGTGCTATCGGCGGCGTTTGCTAGGTCGCTGGTCCAGCTCGAAGTGGCGACGGTGGAGCAGGGGCGGAGGAGTGGCGGCGGGGATGCTGTGGCCGGGGCCGCCCGCGAGGGTGCTGATTCTTATATTTACAAAGGGGCGAGCCGTTTAGTGAAGGGGGTTAAGTATTATGGACTCGCGGCGTGGCGTTACGCCAAGTCGAGGAGCGAGGTGAGCCGGTCGGGGAGCTCGGCTGAGAAACTGGCTGCTGAGCTGCTGTGGCTGGCTCAGAAGATGGCTGCATCTGGATGTGCTGAAGAGGCTGTTTGTAAGTGGGCCGCGGCTTCGAACTTGGCTTTGCTTGCTTTATCGGCTGAGCCGCGACTTCAGGGCTCTCTAGTTAAGGTCTCAGGTAAGATATATAATACTTTTGGTATCATTAGTTTTCTAATTTGTTGTCTCATTGGTGGAATATCCTCTATGGTAAATAAGCATATTACTAGAACAACAATGTCTCCTATCTCGATAGTAAAGCACTAAAATAAAATGATAAAAAGGGTGATTGGACATATCTATAAACTTATTAAAATATTTTATAAGACATTAAAAAATATTTCATAAATTTTTCTAAAGTAGATTTCATAAAATTTTAAAATAAAATGTAATGATTAAGCTTTTCTAAAAATAGTAATGAGATCTTAATTTATTTTTAAAATCTCAGCAAGTTTTTTTTTTAATCATTCTCATTATAAAATTATCATTATTAATATTTTATAAATTTTAAGATCTTTTTTATTTTAAAAATAAAATTTAATATTTTATAAAATTTAAAAATATATTATAAAATATAGAAACTTATAAAAATTTTTAAATAAATTTAACCAATGGCCATTGAGACTATGTTACAAAACCATGATAACTTTTTATTATCTCCAATTTCTTAATCCTTTTTAATAAAAAAAAAAAAACTATTAGATACTAATGGGTTTATGACATGGTAAAATTTTAGTTAAATTTCAATTTAATTGCACCCATCTTTTCACTGTTCAAGGTAATAGTGCTAACCTTATTATTGCTGGTATCAAGTACAATATGACCAATAACGTGGCACGAATGTGACATCACAAGTGTAAATCCCACTGAAATGACAATTAATTTTGGTACGAAAGATTTATTCTTTTGATGGGAAATTTTGGTCCAAACATTTAATATCTTATGAATTAATAAAGATATCCACATTGTAGCCAGGTAAAATGAGTTTGATATTAGTGGGAGCAAGTCTTGATTAGACATGCACCTTTCTTTTGTCAATTATGCCCAAGAGAATATCTTGTGGTAAAGTTGAAGCAGCTTAGGACAGACTTTAGGGTCGAGTTTTTTAATATTCGAATTTAAATACAAGTGTTTAAAAGTTCGATTTTTATATTAATATTTAATATTTTATATATTGAATATTAGTATCAGTAATTAAAATAACATTATTTTATTATTTACTAAATAAAATATCAAATGATAAATATAACATATGTATTAAGTTTTATATTAATTTAACTGATTCCATATAATAATAATAATGATAATGGTGAAGGAGTAATAATATTATCTAAGATAATTAAAAAATAATAATTTTATCCATTTTAATATGTAAAATTCTTTTCATATAAGTAAACTTGGCTGTAATATTTCTAATTCAAATTTAAGCTCAAATTTTACTTTTACCTATAGATTGAGCTTGAAAGTCACTCGAAGCATCAAGAGTTCCTTTTGTTTTGAGTATTAAGAGGGTGTTTGGATGAATTCATAAGTTTGTCAAATTATTTTATAAGATGTTTGAAAGCTAATAAAATATCATAAAGTGTTCTATAAATTTTTGAGAAAAGAATATTATAAGATTCTAAAATAAGATTTTAGGATGCTATAAGTTCTTTTAAGAAAAATAAAGAGCTAACTAATTTTTAAACTTTTAATAAATTTATGTAACTTTAATATGTTAATTATAAAATTGATTATTCCAAATATTTTAAGAACTTATTTTTAGTATAAGATTTAATATTTTATAAGATATAAAAATTTATAAATTGTTTCAAATAAATTTAGCCGAAAATCCCCTGACTAGCTTAGTAAGTGAGCACTCTTGAAAATATGCCATTCGCTAATTTTTTTTTTCCCCATTAATTATCCCCTTTATACTGCAGCATTCTTGATCAAGCAAACGAAAGAGATGGGCAAGCGAGAAGCACAAGATCAAAAAACAAACACGTCCTTAGAGCAGCGGCACGTGATCCGACAAACCAAGATGAAAATGCTTATGTCCTGGCTGCCCCTGCTTTGCCGCGCCAACAACGGCATGGATGCACCAATTCTGAGTATTGGGGAAAGGGCAGAGCTGGAGAGGATACTGGAAGAAATAATCTCGACTTTGGATGAGGAGGAGCAAGAATGGGTGCTGGCCCTATGGCTCCACCACTTCACCTACTGCCCCGTCTCCGACTGGCCCAATCTCCGCTCTTGCTACACTCGGTGGTACAGTGCCTCCCGTCAGAGGCTCCTGTTGGCTGCCGCTTCAGCTTATAACTGAAGAGGCGACAGTAGCCTGAATTCTATATTTTGATGCTGTTAATATCGGGCCACGATTCATGTGAATATATATAAATGTGCTAGTTATGAGGAAACTACAAGTCATACATGCATTAATACATTTATATATGTGTGTGTAAAAATTGGTATTAATCGTTTTTGAGAGTTGGGTACTCGTAATCAATATGTTATTCTTTTAAGCCTAAACTTGGGCGCAAAAGAACCCCAACCCCCCTCCGCCCCAAAAAAAGTAATAATAATAATAAAAATAAAAATAAATCCCACAAGGATAATGGCATGAGTATCTTTTTATGCTTGACATGATTTTAAGTTGGGATTTAAGTTGATTTAACTTTTTAAAAGATGATACTAGGTTTTGTGTTGTGTTTGATTCAATTAAAGTTCATTTGAAATTAATTTATTAAGTAATATGAATCATAATATAGAGTAAATGTCATAGCAAGAATATAGATAAATAAAGAAATTTGCTGCAACAAAATTCTGTGAATGATTATATGCTTAAGAGGGAGGTAAATTAGGCTTAAGAGATTTTAATGCAATGAAACATTATCACTCAATAAACCTTTTGGCTTTTCAAAAACTGTTTGAGTCTTTTGCAGCAAAATAGTTTTAGTTACTGACTGGAATTTGCAAATACTAATTAAAATACCGATCAGACTAGTAATAACAAAAACAGTAAAATACAAGTAAAAGACATTGCTATTTATAGAGGTTCAACAAGCATATGTCCTCTAGCTAAACTTTCACTTGGAATTTTAAACCTGTCAAATTAATAAGTGTATGAGAATGTTTTTACAAACAATACAATAATTTGATAGTAAGGAAAGTGTAAGGAATACCCTAGTAGGGTGAAAAACCAGTTCTTCACAAAGAGCTACATTGCAATCCCACATGAGATGAGGTAAGTTCCAAAGCACTGTTGAAACTAGCTGCTTGTGAACAAGTCTGGAGGAACTTATGCTAAATTCACTTGTACAACCTTTGTGGACTGATACACGAGTTGCTGTCATGCATTATGGCAAGCTCTAGTCTCTTCTTCCAGACCGAAACCAAGGACATTGCATAAAGTTCTAGGTAGTACTGCCCTATTGATTTATTCACCTAGAGGTCCTTAAAGTAACCAAGTGCCAATTTGTTCTCTTTATAGGGTCCCTCGAGATCATGCATAACTCTCATTCCTTTTTACCACGAGGTTTTTTGAGACACAAACCGTTTTGTCCTCATCTCCCCAAAATTCGTTGAAGGCAAGTCCCACTTGACCTTCTTCACTACAAGGTCCCTTGAAAAACACACATAGAGCAAGGAATTAACAACAATTAAGCACAAGAACGTGTTAGAGAGTATCACACAACTTCTCAAAACGCTTAACAAAATTCTCTCCCAATTCAGTGATCCACACCTTTTAAAAATGCTACATTGTATCACATTTATATGTTGTTTGTCCAAAGATTATAATTTCTTGTTAAGGCGAGGATTCATTGGAGTCAAAATAAGGAAACAGATTAACTATGGCAAGCATGCATTTATCCGTTAAATAGCGGAATAAGAATTGTAACATGATTTGATCGCTTTCCTATTTGATCAAACTATAATTCATCGGAAATATTTTATTTATAGAAAGTAAATTCCAGTCATGTGATAGATTCTAGCAAAAACTGTACGAGTAGATCTTAACTAATAATATGGAAAATTACTTTTAGATATCAACCCATAATTATATGAAACAATTTTGTCGTAGTCAAAATATCAAAGAGATCATCAAAGGGTTAACAAATTCAATATCTAAATGATGTTGATTTCTACACTCCATGCCCTATATTCTTCAATTACAAATGATGCAAATATCCCAATATATTAATCCTCGATATATGTCAATTATTTACAAATAAAATTATCATTTTGTCACTCCTATATTTCTTTCCCTTATACTTTCTTTAATTTCTCCATGCAATTTTTCTAGAATAATTTTTAATGAATTAATCCTCATTTCTCTAGTTAGAACAAGTTAATAGTTTATAAAAGATTAAAGAAAAAAATACTTAAAGAACATGGAGTTCAATTTATAAATAATGAAAATAATGGTTACTCATAAATTGTTAAAAGCATTAATTGAGTTTGTAGTTTACAATATAAAGAACAAGAATTCATTTTTTTACATAAAAAAGTCAAAAAGGATGTAATACTCAAAATAATAAATATTTGCATGATAGTGAAGTATGATTATTTGATTTACTATGCAATTTTAACTACTCTTTTATTGTTCACGTGATCAAGACAACTATAATTACTCCTTTTAAAAAAAATTGTTATTATTTTTTAAATACTAAAACAATATTTTGTCCTCAAAAAGTTTTCAATATTTAATAAATTTAAATATATAGAGCAAAGATTGGAACTAGTTTGACACAATGCAAAACCACAAATATCAAATAATGCAATCGACTATTGTAATGGAATTTGCAGTAACAAGTAAAAGATTAAAAAACATAATCAATTCATTAGGAAAAATATAGCAATCTTTATTTTTTTGAATAATTCATCGAATAAAAGAGCAATATTATCAACTTCACAATAAGGCAGAATAAACTTAATCACCATTGAAAATGTAAAAATAAACATAATTGATATTAAAATTATAATAGTCAAGGTCCAATGATAATTGAACAAAGTGTGAAGACATCTTCTACGTTGTGAGTTTGAACAATTTTGAGTTCTTTATTGTCTTGGTACTCCATCTTTCTTAGAGTTTTTCAAGATTTACAAAGAAGAAAAGATAAAAGAGTTAAAAATATGATATAAAAACATTGAAGTGATAAAAAAGATTCTTTTGTTTGTGAAAAATAAAAAATATTAATTAAACTAAATTAAATTAAAGTAATTAAGTCATTCTCAATCAAACAATGTGGGGCATAAAGAGCTGCAAGTAAAATATGTAACGCAAAAATCAACTGCTTATCTAAATTGGTACTAATTATATTGTAGTTATTACATCAACATTTATCTTACTCATTATTCATGTTTGGTTCTAACTCGAAATTCAGATTTAGAAAATAGATTATATTTTTTATTTGGTGTTGGGCTCATGCATATTACTATATAAGTGTCAAAGTATGCGTGAACAGTGCTTCCGGCGTGTGTGTTTTTTTTCCTACATTTTTTCGTGTGCTTTTTTCTTTTGCGAAACGGCATCGCTTTGGTCTAGGATTGCTTTGTCTGTTTGCACCTTGTGCTTTTTGGTTGTTCTGCACTCTGTTCTTTGTTGATTTAGGTAGTGGGTCCTCACAATTGATCAGAAGAAATTGATTCTGTTTTACGGACTTTTTTCTTTTTAATTTATTTGTGTGGTTGGGGTGAGCCCACATGGCTACAAGGAAAAAATGGCAATCATTGATTTTGAGAAACCAACTTTTGCTTTCTCTTAATTTTATTTTTTATTTTTCATATATCTACTCCCATTTGCTTTTACAAAATTATTTTAAATTAAAGAATTTATTTTTATTGTGTAAAAATTTTCAATTTTTTTTTGAAAACTAAATATTCAAAAGCTTTTTAAAAAATAAATTAAATATTTCTTTTCCAAGCATGATAAAAATTATAATTTATATTTCATAATTCTTCTTGTTTGAAAATTAATTTAGTTATTAACTTGTTAATTTTTTGTTATTTTTAAAAACTAGTTAATCTGGAAATAAAATTTAAAATTTAAATTAAAAATTATTTTTAATTTCATTATTTATAAATATAATTTGAAACTAATAGAATTTAAAATATAATTTACATTTAGAAAAAACTTGTTTATTTAAAATGTAATTTAAAATTATATCTAAATATTAATTTGGAAACAAGCAAGAAAAATTTATAATTTATAATTTCCAAATAGTTAATTTTTCTTTATTACAATGAAAACTTTAAAAATAACAAAAAAAATTCATAAATTTAAATATTAATTTATAGTGAAAAATTATAAATTTTAATATTTATTTTCAAATTAACTAATTTTTAGAAATAACAGAAAATTCAACAAGTCAATAACTAAATAAATTTCCAAACATGAAAAATTAATAAGTACAAATTACAAGTTTTCTCATGTTTGGAAAACAATTATTTAATTTAGTTTTTTTAAAATACTTTTGAATATTTCAAAATTTTTACACAATAAATTCTTTAATGTATAATGCTTAAAAAACTGAATATTTATTTCACATAATTTAGAAATACTTTGCAATTAAATTTATGAAAATTATTGAAAATTTTTATGATAATTTTACCATTTACAATAATTAATATCATTTTACAAAGATAAAAAATCAATTAAAATTAAAAATTATTTGCGATTTCATTATTTCTTAGTATAATTTAAAGTTATTAGAATTTAAAATATAATTTAAATTTAGAAATGACTAGTTTAATAAAATTAATTTAAAATTAATTTTTTATTAAATTTTAAATTTTAATAAAAATCACACTTTTGGTACCTGATAAGGTTGAAAGTCATTTTTAGTGAATTGGATAGTGTTTGAGCTAATTTGATCTGGGAGGTTGAATGATCCAATAGTGATATTTTTCTTGAGCTAAAATATGCAACCAATAGCAAACGTCAGACTGGTCGAGGTGCCTCGACTAAGGCACTCCGACGCTCAAATTAGTATTAGTCGAGTGAGATAATTGAGCAACAAAGTAAGAGCGTATGGTATATATGGCATCCCTAGAGAGTGGCTGGCAATGGGGTATTTATAGCCTTTTCTTGGTAGATGATACGACTAAAATGCCCTTATGAAGTATAGAGGGCTCTTGTCCTTACTTGGGAGTTGTTGGTCATTTTCAATCCTGGTATTATTCCTTATGACATCATCTCCCATTTTCTAGAGTGAATAGTATTCTGGAGGTGTGCCTACCTGACAGAATTGGTGGCAGAAGCTGTACTGGGGTGGCACGCGCTATTAATGCGGAGGCATGCTGCTTATTAGAGCATTGAATACGGCAAGAATATAAGTCAGCGTCGGAGTGAGCACTCTGGTTGACTATCATTGACCAGACTAGTTGATCGAACAGAGGGACGGCTGAACAAACTACGAGTATGGTCAAGAACTATTCACTTGATCGAGCAGTTATGGTCGAGTGACCTAGCCTAGTTAGGTTCAAAAATGTTGTTGAGCTTCAGATGTTAAGTGGGCCTAAAAATCCTCTCTAGAGTTAATAACTTGTTAAGCTAGATCTGTTGGCATGCCCCATATCATGAGTCTCCCCTACTCATGGTCCTAATCGAGCTTGTCGATAGAAAGGTGTAGAGAGTAGATAATTGAATGACGGTTATGCATATTCGACCAGGGCTTTTGAACTGTTAATCAATATTTTTAAATTCTCGATCGGAATTTTTGAATACTCAACTAGCGTTTTGTGCATTTAATGCATTAGTTACATTGCAGTATATGAAGTGCCAAGGGGTGGTTGTGCAATTATTACTGTCACTTGAGTTCCCATGCCCAAATGCCTATAAATAGGTAGGGTAGAAATGTTCATATTTTACTTTTACTGAATTTGGTCTAGTCGAGTTCTTGCCTTCAGAGCCCTTTAACCCTTTCTGCATTTTAGAGTTTTCAAGCGATTAACTATAAGTCCTTCTCCAAGTTTCTATTTTCTTTCATTTGCTTTGTAAAGATGTCAAGTGTACCAAATAGTAAGGACACTAGATCCTAAAGTGTACACTTCTAAGGGAAGGTTGGGGATGAGAATGCGTCTGAGAGTACATCTGATAGTTCATCGAGCGATAGCTTAACCTCTAGCTGCTCGAGTGCTAAAAGGACTATTTTCGGGTGCGATGTTGGCCCAAGTGAAGTGCCAGTATCATGTGATTGGTTGTTTACCTCAGACCATTATAGTGAGATAGTCTCCAAAATCTCCCCCATTAACCTAGTTCGAATTAGGGAAATGTACCATATTCCCAAGAAATACGAACTCCTAGTGCCTAGGTCATGGTGTAGGATGCATCGACCTACGAAGGGTACATAACAGTGTTCAAGCTGGGGTTTAGGTGTGGCCTTTGATTTCCTCTAGCACTTGTAGTAGTCGACCTTCTAGGAAGCCTCGAGGTCTGTATAATACAACTTCTACCCAATTGGTTTGCCACCATATATAGTTTTGTAGTGCTGATGCATTTGTTTGGCCAACTAGCCTCTTTTGCCAATTTTTCTAACCTATTCCATTTGCCCATGTCCTGGAAGTCAAGCAGCATCGAAGAGTCTGGGTTTTATTACTTAACGGCACACCCGCGTCAAAAATTTATGGTAATCCCCTCCTCATCATATGTCCAAGAGTGAAAAAATATTATTTGTATGTTCGAGGGCCTGGTGAGTTTAACATTCCTAGAGGGTGGTAGAGAGGGCACGTTAAAATACCAGGGAACTAAATGCCAAGTTGGTCTAACAGTTTTATTCGGGACCTGGTCGAGTTTGGGCAGATTGAGGAGAGATTTTTGGTATTGGCTGGCCTATCAATAGCTGAGCTCAACTTGTCTGCGAGCAATTGGCTAGGTAGAAATCTTTATCGATTGTGATAATTATGGATTTCACTCTTTCTGATTAATTCTAAACATTTTTATTTTGTCATTTGTTGGTAGATCGAGAAGAAGTTATGGCTCGCAGTCGACAAGAGGCATTAGCTAGGTCCCAGAGAAATGATGAACGCCGTCGAGCGACTGTTTGATGCGATATACCTACAGTGGGGCTAGCCCCCTCGATTGCTACCCCAGCTATGCCATAGATCGAACAAGCTCCCCAATCTACTTGATTAGTGAAGGATGTCTATAGCAGCCTCATGAGTTGGGGCAAAAGATAGATGATTGAATAAGGAGGCTCGAGCCCAAAAGAACAATGGGTGGGAAAGATAAGCAAAAGGCGATCACCGACTATGACTTGTTCGAAAAGCATAGTGATAGAATTTTATTCCAAATTTCCAAGCTCCACTATAGCATCAGGGTTGATGGGTGCTGATGCGTTCAAGTGTATGGTAGCCGGGCTCTTTACTGCCGACTAGCGAAGATTCATAGGCCTAAATCAGATCGGTGCTCTCAAAGCTCTGGCCTACAATTACAACATGGTAAATGTGAGGTCCATTATCTTCTCATTGAATTATGCTTTCAACAAATTATATAATTTAATGATAATCTCTATTTTAGGTGAGCCAGCTTAGGTACCACTTTTACCGTTGATTGGAGTTGGCTCTGGCGGACCGCAAGGAGTTGCGCAGGGGAGAGGAGTTAGAGACTCTTAAGGTTTAGCTTGAGTACTCCCAACTCCAAGTCAACCAACTGACCAAGAAAGTGGTCAACCTTTGGGAGTAGCTCAACGCAAAAAACTAGCAACTGGTCGAGGGTGTGGAAGAGAGGAGTTGAATGAACTCCATGCTGAAGAAAGCTCACTTGGATATGCAAGTGAGCTATTCCTTTGGTCGATCGGCCGATCGAGCTGCTACGCTCGAGAAAGTTTGAGTGGTATTCTCTTGATAGCTCTCAGTGATGCAGTGAGAGGTGGTGGAACAGTTTATGTTGAGCTCGGCCTTCCAAGATGCGAGCATAGTTCTATCAATTGATGATGCTTGCAGTGTGTTTGGAAAGGTGGTGAAGCAACTTGAGCACTCGAGCTATGCTTTTTGGGTAGAAGACAAAGATAGAATAAGCCCAGTCCTGGACAAGAAGCTATAGCTTTACTCAAAATCTAAAATGGTCATGGTCGATGAAGGTTGGGAAAGGGATACTGCAACGAACACTCCTGTGGAGCCCATGACCAAAGCCCAGTGGAAATATGCTGAGGTCGAAACTAGGTTAGCTGATTTGGCGAGTGAGTTCGCCTTTGCTGAGGACTTTGTTTTCCAGGTCAAGGATGGGCAGGTCGACATTGCGCAGTACATGCTGCACTTAACTAATTTCATGGGCGATGTGGCAGGGCCCTCATAGCCAGCACGAGCCATTCTACTACTTACATCAGTAATGCCAAAGCTCGACCAGGACTTGCAGAAGGATGCTCGGGCCGATCGATCTAATAGTTCTAGGTCGAGCCAAAATTAATTTTCCAACTCTATCTCTTTTGTTGTTTGTTCATTTTTTGTTGTTTTTATTTTATTTTATTTTATTTTGTATGAACGTTATCCTTCTATTGTAATGAACATTTATCTTAATGAAGTATTATTTTGATTTTACTCAATGTGAATTAATTTGATAGTTTTCTTATCGAATGCAACTATGTCGTTGCAATTGTGTGGTTGATAAGTTGAGAACTATGTTAATTGACAAGAAAACCTAACAAGTTTTTTGTTGCTTTAGGTTACTATTGAGAGATATGCATGTTCTTGTCGAAGTACATTCAACAATATATTTTTACAACTTTGCTCAACTTTATAGTCGAGTTTCATTACTCTTGGTCGAGTTCGAGGTATCTTAACTTTGCAGCGTTTTGCTGACTTATTGATCGACTATAGGGTTGATTGCATAGTTTGGACTAAAAAAGCTTACGTTGGCAGCATATAGCTACATTTAGGTCGACTATGGGTCAACTTGGAGCTTGACTTGATAGCGTGAAGTTGCTTTTGGGTCAACTACGGGGTTGAATTGAAATTGGTTTGGCGGCTCAAAATCACTTTTGGGTCGACTACAGGGTCCATTTGAAAATTAATTTAGTGGCATGGAACTATTTTTGGATCAATTACGGGGCTGACTTGAAACCTAATTTGGCAACATAGAGCTATTTTTGGGTCTACTATGGGGTTGACTTGAAACTTGATTTGGCAGCATGGAGTTGCTTTTAGGTCGACTACAGGATCAACTTGAAACTTGAAGTTGTGCGAGGTAGATGCAGCAGTGACAACACAAGCAATGATAGTAGTATATATAGAATTTCTTCAAATTGATGGCATTCCATGGACAAAGGAGCTCATCCTCATCGACATTAGCGAGTTGATAGGTTTTATATTTTGACACCTTCACAATTGTATAAGGTCCTTTCCATTTTGGGTCGAGTTTGCCAATATTTTTGGACACTTGTATCTTTTTGAGAACAAGGTCTCTGACCTTAAAATGGCGCAGCCGAACCTCTTTATTGTAGTTGTCTGCTATCTTCGATCGATAGCGCTACATGGTGTTGTAGGCTTCTTGCCTTCATTCATCAATAGTCTTGAGGTTGAGCTTTCTTTTTGATGTGTTTTTGAGTGGGTAAAAGTGAATCACTCGAGCTGTTTGCTGTATGAGTTTTGAAGGGATGACTGCCTCGGACCTATAGACCAAACTATAAGGGTTGTGACCTGTGGTTGTGCGGGAGGTTGTCCTGTATGCCTATAACACTCCTGGGAGGTTTCCTGCCCAACTCAACCTAGTATCTTGTATTTTAGCTTTTAAATGGTCAAGAATTATCCTGTTTGTCATATCTGTTTGGTTGTTTGACTAAGGGTTACCCACTAAAGTAAAATGTTGGATGATTCCCAAAGCCTCACACTAATGTTTGGTATTTTTGCTATGGAGCTAGGTCCTATTGTTTAAAATGACAATCTTGGGTAGACCAAAATAACAGATGATGTTTTTTCATATGAAACTTTTGATGGCCATATCTTTCAGTAATGTCGGCCAAAAGTATCTATACCTGATGTTTTATGAGTAAGGGTTCTTCCCCCTAAATGGTTCACGCACATGCTTGCATAGATATCCTATAATACTTCATGAGCACGGTCGGGATCCAGACACCTTAGGGGCAATCTAGAGATTGACCTCTTGTATAGTTAGCTGTGCTTGTTAAGCGTGGACTTAGCAGCTTGTCCTTGAAGGCAACAAGCCTTATTTTTGTCGTCGAGGACCGTGTTATGACTCAAGTAAAATTTTATCAGATATTGCTATAAAGGAACTGTCTCTTCGATGCTCCTTACCAACTTCTCCTTAAGTGGGCTAATTGATGGCCTATTAGTGATCAAAAAAGTTATCGTTCTATCTCTTGTGCCTCTGGTTGAGCTAGCAAATTTAGACAGGGCATCCGCATGCTCATTCTTAGATCTAGGTACTTGACTGAGGGTAAACTTTTTAAACGATTGTTGTAATTTTCTAACCTTCGCCAGGTACTGGCTCATTATTGAATTCTTAGCCTCAAAATTTCCCTTGACCTGTTCTGCTACCAATTGGGAGTTCGTGATCGTAGCCAGGTGGTTGATGCCTCAGTCGAGTGTCCTCCTCATTCCAGCGAGGAAAGCCTTGTATTCTATCTCGTTATTAGAAACTACGTAGTTGAGTTTGATCACAAAATCATACTCCTCTGTTGTCGAAAAATGGAGGGCCACTCTTGCTCTCTCTTCTGATGTGGTCGATGATCTATCAATGTGCAAAGTCTAAGTGAGAGGAGCTTCACTGCTTTTTTCAAGCAAGTCGACCCACTCGATGATGAAGTCAGCCACGACCTGTGCTTTAATGGCTATTCTTGGCTAGAAGGTGATATCAAATTATCCTAATTTAATGGCCAATTTTGTTAACCTTTCGGATGTATTTAGCTTCGAGAGCACTTGCTGTAATGGCTGGTTTGTCAATACTATCATGGCAAGAGACTGGAAAGATGGGCGTAGCTTCTGAGCTGCAGTAACTAATGCCAGGGCAAACTTCTCAGTCTCCAAGTAGTTATATTTTGGTTCTTGGATCGACTTATTGCAATAGTAAATTGGTTGATAACTTCCATCTCTAGTTGAAACCAAGATCAAATTGATCAACGCTTCCATGACAACCAAGTATATGTGAAGTACCTCTCTGAGTTTAGGTTTCGCAAGCATGGGGGCTGAGGACAAATACTATTTTAATTCGACCAGAGCTTGATCACATTGTTTATTCCATTGAAAACCTAATTTTTTAGCATTTTTGAGAATTTTAAAGAAATGTAGGCTCTTGTCAGCCAATCAAGCGATGAATCTCCCAAGGGCAATAATCCTTCTGACTAGTTGCTATACATTTCTGATTGTTCGAGGTGGAGCAATGTCCAATACGGTCTGAATCTTTTGTAGATTGGCCTTAATGCCTCATTGACTGATCATATAACCTAAGAATTTACCTTCTCAAACCTCGAAAGTATACTTATTTGGATCTAACTTCAGATCGAATGCTTGCAATATTGCAAAAGTGTGATTGAGGTTGAGCAAATGGTCCTATGCCTTTTCGGTCTTTACGATCATGCCGTTGACATACACCTCCATAGACTTGCCTATTTAGTTCTTGAATATATAGTTGACCAGTCTCTGGTAGGTTGTTCTAACATTTTTAAGTCCAAAAGGTATGATAAAAAAGTAAGAGACTCCATTGGGAATCACAAAAGAGGTTTTATCCCTATCTTCTGGAGCCATAAATATCTGATGATGCCTTTAGAATCATCCATCATACTCAATAATTCACAATCAGCCATGGAATCTATTAGTAATTCTATTTGAGGCAGGGGGTAAGAATCCTTAAGGCAAGCTTTATTCAAGTCTGTAAAATCATTACACATATGCCATTGTTCCTTATTCTTTGGGACGAGTACAACATTACAAAGTCAATATGGATATTGAATCTCTATTATGTAACCTGCATCTAAGAGTTTTTTGACTCTCTCTTCGATGATTTGGGTCATCTCGGTATTAAATGTCATCGTCTTCTGCCTGATCGGCTTGTATGAGGGGTCGACATTGAGATGGTGCACAATCATACTGGAGTCAATTCCCTAGGTACTGAATGCCTTCTAGGCAAAGATGTTGATATTTTTTTGTTGGAAATTGATCATAAGATACTCTAAGTGGGAGCCCATATCTGTTCTAACATAGGTAGTCTTGTCGGGGTTCCCTGGCTCTAGCTCGACTATTTTAAATTCCCCAATAGGCTCTACCCGAGTGTTTTCTAACTTTTTCTTTTTATTGGCTTGTCTCTTCTTAGGTTTCGCTATAGGGGCATCCCCTGAGGTCTTCAATTGTAGTCGAATCTTCTGCTTGCTTGAATCAATTGAAATATTGTAACATTGCCAAGCTTCTTTGATGTTACACAACAGTTCACCTGTGCCAGCTAAGGTCAGAAATTTGATCTTCATGTGATAGGTTGACATAATGGCACGAAAATCATTGAGAGTTGATCAACCAATTATAACATTATAAGTAATGGGGTTACGACCACCAGATAGTTTATCATTAATGGTCTTCTTCGGGACACCTCTCCAAATAATGTAGAGAGGTTAATAGACCCTTCTGGAATAATTTTTGACCCCTCAAACCCGACCAAAGGGGTACATATGGGCTTAAATTTCAGCTGTCCTAAGTTCATCCTTTTAGCGTTGAGAGAAAAATGATGTTGGTCGAGCTACCGTTATTGATCAGAACCTTTCAGCTTCAAAGTTGGCAATCTCAACAAAACTACCATAGGACAATTAGTTTTATGGTCGATATTTTTCCCTTCGAGGTGGGCTAGGTCATTGTCAATGAAGGCGATGGGCTCTGTGCTTATTGATAAATGGAATATTATTTTGACTGATAAGGCTTTAGTTGACTCTAGCCTTCTCTGAGTCTGCCTCCTTGCTGACTTTGAGTCCCCTCCAATGGGATTTCTCACGATCATGTCAATTACTCTTCAAATGCGTAGACGGGTTTCTTTTCTTAATCCTCCCTCCTTAGGTTAACCGACCTTTCTCTATAGAGAGTCCAATCAATTTTGTCCCTTTCAGTGTACACGTCAATGGCCACATATTTTTTGAGATGACCTTGCTTGATAAGCCTTTCAATTTTGTCCTGGAGATTGAAGCATTCATCTGTGTTATGCCCCCATTATTTATAAAAGTGGTAATATTTCTTCAATTTTTTCATTAATTCAGTCTCCGTTAGCTTCCTCGATTTCTTAAGGAGATTGTCATGCTATATTGCAAACATGACCTCTTTTTGGGATATTCAACAGAGTATAGTCATGGAAGCACTTTGTTAGAGATCGACCCTTTTCCTTATGTTTTTGATCATTTCTCTCCTTAGTTTTCTTTTTGTTGACCTCAAAGTTTTTGAACTTTGGCCTGTTCATCTTTTTCTGGGTCATGTATCTCTCTGTCAGGTTGAGCAATTTCTCCATTGATCGCAAGTGCTCTCGCACCAAAGCATTAGCGCATTCTTTATGTCTAAGTCCCAAGAACAACACATCGATTAAAAACTTGATCCTGGGGTTGTCGATCTTCAGGATCTCCATGTTGAACCTCATAAAAAAGTTACGGAGATACTTTCCCTCATTTTACTTGATAGTGTGGAGATTAGAATAGAAGAGTTTTGCCTTTCGCCGACTGATGAATTAATGTAAAAATTTATCACAAAGCTGATTATAGGAGTATATTGATGAGGGTTCTAGCTTAACAAACCAATCGAGTGCTATGCATTGGAATATGGTCACCAATATCTTCGCATGGATATACTCATTGTGCCCATACAATTGCATCATATGTTCGAACTGCATCAAATGCTTGTTGGGATTTGTTGAGCTATTATACCGTGGGAGTTTAGTTAGGACTTTAGCATCAATAGCAATGCATTAGTCGAATCTCCTAAATAAACGGTGATCCTCTCTCTCAATGAGACCTTTGGGGGCTCTCTAGGTTGGGTACCTTTTCAATATTTCTCCTTGAGATCCCATCGAGGTGTTTATTGAGTTGTTACACAAGGTGGGAAAATTTTTTCCACTTTTCCTAATAAGCTTGGGTAATGTTTCAATCAAAATTAGGCGTCGTGCACTCAACCCTATCGCGCTGTGGGGCTTGATTGAGTTGTGCCACGTGATCTACTGATTCATCCACTTCTTCAAGCTGGTCATGTCTAGAACATTCAATCTTATCGCGCTGTGGGGCTCGATTAGGTCGAACATGGTGGTCTATAGAGTTAGCAATTTTTTCCCTTAGCTCAGGTTGTCTTCTCTCTCCCTAGGAATGCCTGGGGCTTGCTTCTTATCTGGTTGGTGGTCGCCTGGACTCCTGACGATCATGATTGTCCCAGGAGAACCTCTTCTCTAGTGGAAGTGGTTGTGGAGTTGCACTACCAGTTGGGGTTGGCACGATTGTGTGCCTGTTCAATGCTCAGGAAGTTGAGCGAAGATCTGGGTAGGGATTTGTTTACTTTAAGCTATATTAGCTGAGGTATGGTCAACGTTACAGCTTGCTCCTATAGGGTGCTGGGGCTTGGGGCATACGAACTTTGCTGAGATTGAGGGGGAGTTGGAGATGCTATTTGCCTATTATCCTCTCTCTCAAATGTAGCTCTTCTGGTGTCCACCATTTTCTTAGTTGCAATCTCAAGTGTTTTCTAGATATGGTGCCAAATGATGAGGTTGAAAGTCATTTTTAGTGAATTGGGTAGTGTTTAGGCTAATTCGTCCTCAGAGGTCGAATGATCCAACAGTGATATTTTTCTTGGGCTAAGATCTACAACCAATAGCAAACGTCAGACTAGTCGAGGTGCCTCCAACTAAGGCACTTCGACGCTCAAGTTAATACTAGTCAAGTGAGATAATTGAATAGTAGAGTAAAAGCGTATGGTGTATATGGCATCCCTGGAGGGTGGCTGGCAGTGAGGTATTTATAGCCTTCTCTTGGTGAATGATATGTCTAAAATGCCCCTATTAAGTGTAGAGGGCTCTTGTCTTTGCTTAGAAGTTGTTGGTCATTTTCAATCCCAATATTATTTCAGGTGACATTAATTCCTGCTTTCCAGGATGAATAGTACTCTAAAAGTATGCTTTCTTGATAGAGTTAGTGGTAGAGGCCATACTGGGGTAGCATGCGCCATTAATGTAAATGCATGCTACCTGTCAGAGCATTGAATACAGCTAGAAGATGAGTCAGTACCAGAGTGAGCACTTTGATCGACTATATCGACCAGACTAGTTGGTCGATAGAGGGATGGCTGAACGGACTATGGGTGTGGTCGAAAACTATTCACTCGACCAGGTGGTTGTGGTCAAGTGACCCAGCTTAGCTGGGTCCAAAAATGCCGTTGGGCTTTGGATGTTAAGTGGGCCTAAAAATTCTCTCTAGAGTTGATAGTTTGTTGGGCTATTCCATATCAGTACCATAACTCAA
>JACGDI010005824.1:229303-269972 GCA_014898725.1 Jacaranda copaia
CCCCCACTCTCCTGCCGTCGCAAAAAACCCACCTATTAATTAAAGTATAATTTAAATTTAGAAATGGCTTGGCCAAAACTTGTGAACCAAAATCACCAGTTTGAAAGGAAGTATGTTGGGAAAAAGGAACAAAGTTCTGTTCTTGAGATGGATATAATTATTAAATGAGTTTTTGGTTAATAAGGACATTTATGATTCCTTAGTATTATATGTGATAACTTATTTTTCCTTTGATATTATTTTATATCTCATTAAGCGAAATTTAGTGAAGTTGGGTTTGTAGTTGTGCAAGTTAGAAGAGGTATGTTGGGGAAAAGGGACAAGGTGCTTTGGGCCGATATTTCATTCTTGTGTTCAAGTTTTAGGCTTACAATTTGATATTCTGCAGATTGAAGAGGTATTTTTATGTAAAATTGAAGACTTTGTTTGGTTATATTTTGGGCATTTATTTGCGAGAACAAGTTTTGAGAATTAGATTGTGGAATGTGTGAAGAACTTGTTTCTGTTTTGAGAAAACGTGAAAAATAGTTTGTAAAAGAAATTGTTTGTTTGGAATGTTTTATGAGAGATAAATTTTATTGCAAATGTTTAGTTATTTTTTTTATTAGGTTTGTAAAGAGAAATTATTTTTATAATATATATATATATATATATATTTATAGAGGATGATTGGTGTGTGTGTATTCATAATAATTGGTATAGGATTGTAAGGAAAAGGTGTGTAGATAATTTAGTTATTAATTTAAATTGAATTATTCTTTTAAATTAATCTAATTATATTATGTAATATTTGAAAGAAACTATTTATAAATATAATTGTAAAATAATCTTATTGTAGTAGAAATTAATAATTAAATTATTTATTAGTAATTGCTATATCATATGTTTGTTGAGATGTGATTACTTAGATAATCTAAACATAAGTTTGCAAGCAAAGAAAAGACTATTTAATGGGGACATTATTAATAGTCGCTCCTAATTAAAGAAAAAAGTATAATATTTTATATTGCTATTTTTGGGCATATAATTTTTGGGCTCACCATTTGTAATTTTGTAATTAAACTATTAACAAATGCAGAAGACATTGAACACGAAGGCAACTTAACATCAAACTTATTTAAATTTGTGTATTATTAAACTTGACAATTGTTCCTTTACATATTTTTGCTGCACAATTTTTAGTTTCTTCTATTAAGTTGATTACTTCAAACTTCAGAATTTGAATAGCATTACTTCGTTATTGATAACTACTTTTACTTTCATGCTATTAGTTTAAAACTCTGTGGTTAATCATATATTCCTAAGTTATTTCTTAGGGTTAATTTTTAAGTAATTTTTTTTCTTTTTTTCCTAAGTGATTTTTTTATATTCTCTTTTATTAATTTTATTTATGTTGTTATTCTTAATTTATCAATATTTCTTTTTTACATTTTCTATATATTTGTTTTATATAAGTAAGTTATACTGGAAATTCATCAAATTAAATAAAACTTTCATTTACGCTATCTTTCTTTTAATTATTTAAGAAATAATTTCAATATAATTTTTTTAAAATTAAGAATTTTATATAATCAATGCATTTAAAAGTAAACTTTGATTAGATACTGAATTAAATTACTATTCTTTTTAAAAAATAAATTATCAAAAATTTCATATAATATAAACAAATATATTTAATTATGTGAAACGGGCACGCCACTGCGCCT
This sequence comes from Jacaranda copaia, assembly GCA_014898725.1. Classification (NCBI taxonomy): domain Eukaryota; kingdom Viridiplantae; phylum Streptophyta; class Magnoliopsida; order Lamiales; family Bignoniaceae; genus Jacaranda; species Jacaranda copaia. Next base: position 231,010 of record JACGDI010005824.1, read on the forward strand.
CGTATGTTGCCTTTTTCACTAGTTTACTAAGAAATGTAATTCATATTTGGCAAAAATGATTAATATACCTGTATCTTTATATTAACTTATTTGTACTTGCATCCATTTTTTTAAAGGAAAATGTAAAATAGCCACAAATGATTAGGGAAAATCATAAAAGTATGACATAGAAATAGGAATTGTGATTCCTAAATTTGAAATTTTTTTTTAATGAAAGTGATGAAATTTTATTAAAAAAACCCATGAAGATACAATGTCTAGAAATACAACAAAATGATAACCACACAACATAACCTAGCCTAAAAAAAATTAGTACAATCATTTGAAAAGTCAGCGAAAAACTAAGAGGCAAATTGTAGTGTCTCCAAAGTAGATTGTATTCACTTATCAAAAAGAACCTGATTCCACTGATACCAAATGGATCAACAGCACACAAGCATGAGATGAAAAAGGCAAGTCTCAAGAATATGGAAAGCTGAATGGAAACAACTCTCCACATTATCCCCCAAATGGTGAAAAACCTCGTGTGGAATATTAGACAAGGCCCAAAGCTATCTAGAAAAGTCACAGGTAAAGAAAAGATATAAAGAGGTTTTCATATCGGCACCACATAAATAACAAACTCCATCTGTGAGAACACCCCACTTAACAAGATTATCACAAGTCGGTAGAGCATTAAAACACAAACGCCATGAGAAAAGTTTAACCTTGGAAGGCAATCTTCAAGCCTAGATGAACATATAATTTCACTTTTGTGTGATGCTAGAAGAACCTCAAATCAAGCAAGCATTGTTTTGCTACATTATACACCAAAACGTATGCACTTTTCACTGAGAACTTATCACTCTTACCATAATACCAAATCAAAGTATTCTAATTATATAAAGTATCCAGTGGAATTGAAAGAATAGAATTGATATCAGCATCATCAAAATTAAAATGGATCAAATCCTCATTCCAAGTTGTTTGCTCAAAATTGATAAGGTCAGAAACTTTGCAATCTAAAGATAAGGAGGAGACCAATGAAAAAATTCGAAAGGAAGAAGGTCTAGGAATCCATGGATCATGAAAGACCTAAATATTATGACCATTTCCAATCTTATATCACAAGCTCTTTAATAGTAAAAATTTTGTGTCCCAAATGCCTTTCCAAGTAAAGGAAGAAGTAGATCCTCTAGTTGTCTCAAGAAATGTAGAATGAGGATAGTACCTTGCTTTAAGTAATCTGCTAAGAAAGAATTGAGGATGGTGAAGAAACTGCCATCCTTGTTTGGTAAGCATAGCATTATTGAAGCTCTATAAATCCCAAAATCCAAGCCCTCCATCTTTTTTACTATCCCCTAGAATATCCCATCGAATCCAATGAATCTTGTTATTTCCCCAGTTGCACCACCAAATATTGGCCATCATGGATTCAATTTCTTGGAGTAAAGTTGGTGAAGCATTCTTGCTGAAAACAATGGTAGATTTCTAGGGTTTAATTTGTTGTCCGGAAGCCAAAGCATAAATACCCAACACCTCTTGAATGGAATAAACACTATCCTCAGAAGTATGACAAAAAATAAAAGTGTCATTTGCTAAAAAAAGGTTAGAAATACTTGGTGCATTCCTACAAATTTTGACCTTGTAAACTGTCCCATATGCTTCTGATATGAAAGAAAAAGAGCTTAAAGCCTATGCGCAAAAGAGAAACAAATAAGGTAATAAAGGGTCTCCTTGTCGAATTCCCCTAGGAGGATGAAAGTAACCATACTATTCTTCATTGAGCATCACAGAATAAGACACTATTGTGATACATCTCATGATAGTGTTTATAAAACGAGTAGCAAATCCAAGTTTAGTCATCACACCTTCTAGAAATGGCCATTCAACCTTATCATAAGCTTTACACATATCTAGTTTCATAGCCATAAATGCTTGTTGACATGTAGTTTTGCATTTCAAGAAATGATTTAACTCATAAGCAATTAAAACATTATCAATAGTAAGTCTAGAAGGCACAAAGGCACATTGAGAGCTAGAGATAATCAACTTAAGCAAAAGACATAGGCCGTTAACTATAGTCTTGGAAACTAGTTTATAAACAACATTGCAAAGACTTATAGGGCGGGCTAAGCACATTTAGGGATTGAGACAATACGTGTATAGTTGAATTTCAAATAATCAATTCCATGATTCAAGAAGTCAAGCACATAATTAGTAACATCATGACCAACAATATGCCAAAAAAAAAAAAAAATGCCAAAAATGTTGATAGAAAATAGCTGGCATACCATTAGGGCTTGGAGATTTGAGAGGAGATATTTGTTTCATGGCTTGCGTGACCTCTTCAGCACTATCCACTTTTTGTTCAATGCACCTAAAAATAACATCTATAGCAGCAGAAGATGGTTTGGAAGTCTAAAAAAGTGACTGAAAATATTCAAGGACCACGACTTCGATTTGCTGCTTTAAAGTACACCATCAACCATCAGAATCCTTCAAACTATGAATCCTATTGAATTGAAATTTGGAGGTTGCCTTTGCATGGAAAAATTTGGTATTCCGATATCCTTCTTTTAAACATTAAGATTTATACTGTTGTCTCTATAATAGCTCTTCCCTATCAAGAAGCTTCTCTAATTTATTCCACTATTCATATGCCTATTGCTAAGAGGTCTCCATAATAATGACAGACTGAAGTTTTTCAATCTCTCCCCTTAAAGTTGTAATCTGTTGATTTACATTACCAAAAGACAAACGATTCCAGTGAAGAAGGCCCACTCGGCAATTTCTAATGCTGTCACAAGCTATAATCACCATAGACGTATCTTGGCGAGGCTACCAACATTGTTCAATAATCCTAGCACAGTTTGCTGATTTAAGCCCCATGGTTTCAAATTTGAATTGTCGGTGTTTCGACGAAGAGAAAGCTAAATTAGTGTTAGAGAAGTTTAACAAAATAGCTCGATGATAAGAATTCCTGGAATGTAAATGATGTATCTAAATATGAGGAAAAATATTAACCAAGCAATGGTAGCACAACATCTATCCAATTGTTCCCATGTAGAAAATGCATGTTTGTCACACCAAGTGAAAAAGTAGCTAAAAAAACTAAGACTAGAAAGACCAGCAGATAAGGGGGCATGACGAAAGGCATTTAATCTCTAGTTAGGAACCTCAACACCACCTTCTTTCTCAGATCGGCGCAACTTCTCATTGAAATCCTCAATATATAGCCAAGGTAGATCTGATTACGAACTAGGTCGCTGCAATAAGTCCCATAATTCTTTACAATGATTCATCGATAGATTACCATAGAAACCAATGAAGCGAAAGTGATAGTTGTGTATGCCATCATATACTATGGCATCAACATGAGACCAAGAAAATGTTATCAATATTACATGAATACCTTTATCCCACATCAAGCCCAATCCACCAGATCATCCCACAAAAGAACAAAAACTCCAAACATCCTTAAAGAATCACAAATGCATTTCATACTTGTAATAGAAGATTTAATTTCCATCAAAAAAATCAGCAAGGGTTTATGTTGGCGAATTGAATTTACAAGTTCACGAACTGCCTAAAGATGCCCCAGACCTTGGCAATTCCATATTAAATATATCATGGCTCCTAGTAGGGCTGCAAAGCACTTTTAGTAGAAACAAGCACTGAATTACTTCCAAAGTTTAATCATTTGGCATTAGGTAGTTCATGGTCTTCCTGATTAACTTGTGTAGATACTATTGATTAGCTCTTGGATTGAACTAAAATATGGTGACCAGTAAAAGTGGAAGCCCCATGTGGTCGCTTAGCTCCAAATATGGATCCAGATGTACCTTACTCCAAAACCAATGAGACCTCAACTAAGGTTAGAGACTAATTTAAGTCCATCCCACAAGTCAAAGCTATGAGTAAAATACCCGAGTCATCAGATGTTTCAACTAATAAGTTTGGATCAACAACAATAGACAACTGCTTTATTAGAGAGTCATTGCCTATAGCCAGAGATAGTCGAGTATGAGTAGAAGGAATGAGGTTTGGAATGCTTGAGGAAGAATGAGACAGAGAAACATATTCATTCTGAGAGACATGAGTAGCATCAAGTAAAGTAGGGTCCTGGGAGGAGTTTCTAAAAGAGCCAAAAATAGATGGACCACATAAAGGGGCTTGTCGAGAAACTGGTTAAAAAAAGTGATGCAACCTAGAATAGCCAAACTACATATTAGAAAACAGTCGAGTATCTGATAATGATCCAAGAGTTTAAATTGAAAACGATAGCAATGGAGAAGCTTGAAGCCAAGATCTAAATTGAGTTTCCTTTTTATGATTAAAATCATTAGAGTACTTAGTGGAACAATCATTCATGATATGGCCAAGAATCCCACATAAATGAGACCTCTGTTTGAAGTCCAAGAGAGGTCACAATTCATGTGATCTGCGGAAAAGGTTTGCAAACATTCAAGACTCCTATCCGTAGACATTTTGCAGCAAAAATATTTGAAGAATCCAAGTTAGCCTCAACAAAATGCCCATTTTTGTTTCCTACATACTGAGTAATGCTGGTTGAATATTTATACATAGGTAACCCACGAATTTGTAGAAAAAAGTTACGCCAATCTAAATTAACGGAGGAAGGATCATCACCTACAAGAAGACATGAGAGAATCAACAAGTGTTTATCAAAAGACCATGGACATCATTTAAGAACCCATTCCTTGTCTCTATAATGATGAAATACATATAAGAACCTGGTAGGATTAATTGATTTCACTTTTGTTCCTTTACCTAGAGAGAAAACCCTTTTAACTGTTTGACAGAAGGCTTCAAAATTAACTGGTTTGGTTGTGAGAAGTCTGCCAACCAAAGTGAGATCAAGATTAAGAGTATTTGGCATCCGAGTGTCATTTGGAATAACCAAACTTTCCTTCTTTGATTCCCTGAGGTTAAGAGATGTCTAAAAAAGATCATCAACTGAATCCATAGTCACAAACCAAACCAGAGTGTTGAACAAAAAGATTAGACTACAATGAACGGAGAACGCAGTAGTAACACCTGCAGAAGAGGAACATAGTAAAACCAAAACCAAACAAAGGAAGTTACGGATAAACAATAATACAAATGGCCATGATATCCGCTGAACCAACAAAACAATAAAAAGATCCAGACTACACAAGGAGATGAAAGCAAAGAGACATACGAAATTGAGAACAACACAGACATGTATAAAAGAGAAACAACCAACGAAAAGGAAATGGATATAAACACAGAAGAAACAAAATCTGAAAAATGCAACACTAATATTTGATCAGCAAATATTTACAACTAAGAAACAAAAAATGCAGTAAAACAATGATAAGATTGAACAACCACGGGTAACCTAACCATTCAAAAGACAAATTCCCATAAGAGAGACTATAACTCCCAAAAGAGGACCAAAACTCCCACGAAAGAGAGACATCAACTTAATCCTAAATTTGAGAATTAAGATTATAATTGAAATTCATATTACTTTTCATTAATCTGAAATTTTTTTTAGCAAATACAATGTTTACATTTTTTATAATCAAATTGCCAATTCAGATAAACAAACAAAAGGGGTATTGACTCTTGATCCTTTTCTATTTTTATTTCCTATCATCTAATTGTAATTCTATCTTAAATTATGCAACTATAATCTAATCTAATTATTTTATCTTGGCGATTTTAGAAAGTGTAATTTATATGTTGATCATATCAATTTTCAAGACAATAATGAAAAATTTGCCACGAAGAATCGTGTACGTTAAATGTAGCGAAGACCAATCCAAATTCTAGGCGAGAAGCTTCGACCTGGAGGAATTAACAATGGCGGCTTCCAGGAAAAAAAAAATATTGAAACTTACAGTGCTCTCTTCAATCATGAAAGCTCCTGCTGCCATCTCCAGGCTCATTCGGCGGGTAAATGCTTGATGTGCGCATGTATATAGTGCATGTGTCTATTTTTAGGCGCCTTCCTCAGCAAGGATTGTGTACTCTTTTTGAGAGAACATTATAGAAATTTTTATTACTATAAATTAATAAAATTTAAGTATTAAATTAAGAAAATTATCCTTACAATAAGATAATAATTCAATTATCAAATAAGATGTACAAATAAAGTACACAAAGAAATCTATTTGAGTTTGATCTCAATACTTTCCACATAATTGGGGAGACTAATGTCATTAGCTATAGTTCATTGGATGTGAGGATTGTGTATTTACTCTAACTGTTCGATAAAATTCCACTTTGAGATCAAATGGCGTGAAATTCTGTCAAAGATTGATTCTTTCTGTAGTTTCATTTTCCTCATCCATAACCCAATTTGAAGTCATTGAAATATATGTTACTATGTATATATGCATCCAATGTGAACACCTGTATGCTTTATACTGCAGCAATTGAATCCAATGGGAGGACATTGAATTGAAATTCGATTACTTTGATTCTTTGAAGTGCTTTGTTGCATATATTCTGAATGTAATCTAAGGGTAGAAATTCGGTGGGAAAAGAATATTAAAGCACTCTCTTATAGAACAAACTGTCTTGAGTAAATCTCGAATTTCTCTGATGAGGACAGTTGAGGTTCCTGCAAACATGGCAACCGTGGAAAGGTCAGAGTTCTCTTCAGTGGGGTGACAAATAAGAAATTGGAATATCCACCAACTAATTGGGATGATGAAGTAGTTATCCACGGAAAGATTTTTCATCTCACACAGAGCTGTTACAGTAAACATTATGGCTCTTCGTTTTATTGTCACTATTATCTCATGAATACGAGCTTGCAACTAAATGTTCATCTCTGTTGTACAAGTTTGTAGGGAAATATGAGACTTTAGCTCATTCCTTTCATCTTTCCTTGGTAGGTGACAGGAGAGGTTCCTTTTTGAAGATATTCCTTCTTCCTGAAGATTGTGCTCAATTTTGACAATGACTCGTAATTTGCTTTATCATCGTTTTGAGTCAAATGCCCCAACTGTTTGATATGCTGTTCAATTCGTTTAAAGCCTAATGCATTGGAAACTCAATCCTATCTGCTCTAGGGATTTACTATGGCAGAAAAGAGATGTCCGAATGCTCTTAAAATCATGTAAGGTCATTGAAGTTGGCCAGATCTGACCCTGCTTCAAATTCTTAACCATGATGACGATCTCATGACTCCATATTGAGGAATTCTTAACAGCACATAGTTTGACTATGTTTACCCGTCTTAGTGACTTGAAATAGACGTAAGATTTTATCTCTGCAGCAGATTCATGATAAAACAAATCCTAGAGATGATTAGGCTAATTAGAATTTACTGATTCCAATCAACGATATGATTCTGTTGGAGGAGGAAGTCAAAGATTCATAGGGCGTTAGCACACAAGGAATTTACTTTGCTTTAAAACAATGGGAGATTCATCATAGTAAGTGGGACTTCTACCTGCTTAGAACTATTGTTCAAGAAAATCCAGTGCCAGTATTTTGCTTTAAACCTACTTGATACTATATGGAATATTTAGAAGTTCAATACAACTATGAACAGCACATGCGATCTACAAATAAGAATCATTTTTGCAGAATTGAAATGGGTACCTGTGGTAACTTTGGGGATAGAATCTTTTTCATGAGAGATGTAACAGGGCCATTTGGGAGAAATCCTGTTCTGGTATCACGAATTGTCTGGCGGATGGCATTTAGTAAGCGACCATATGTCAATCCAGGCTCATTCTGTGCAGCGTGGATAAAGCTGTATGTCATGGCACCAGTTGCAATATCGCCAGAAAGGGCCTAGAGAAGTATTAAGCCCCAGGATTAACTAGCTTAATGAAGAAAAGAGTAGACTTCCTAGATCTGTTAGTTTGAATTTACAAGTCACCGTCTGTCTTCTGTCAAGTTTGAGGTTATCTATGGATCCTTTGTCATTACTGATTACTGGGAATGGCAATAACTCACTATGAAAGGGGATCTATCATTCAAATTACATTGCCAGAACACATTTCAATTTATCTGTGTTAGCGAAAAATATTACATTCTGAACTGCACTTTGGTTGCTTGAATATATCCAAACTTACTTGAATCGCCATGGTTGAGTCCCATACCTATTTCAAACAGAATGGATCAAGTACAAGCAGCATTTCTAGAATTTTTGATACCATTTTCTTCAAATTTTGGGTGGAGTTATACAAAATCTTGTTGTAGGTCTTTGAATCAATATTCCATGTATTCAATGCATCCATAGCTATTCAACTAATCATAATAATTGAAGTAATTGAACAATATCATGGGATTTGTGAAAGGAGAAAGATCTACACATGGCCATGTAGGAAAGGAGAGTGGATTTCTCACCGTAGTATCCACTGAAACTTGATGATCATCACAGGCACTAAAAGAAACAGCTAATCCACCACTGGTACCCTTATAAATGGCTGATTGTTGACCATGATCTTCCCACATATAGTATCCATTCCTGCAGCATAGAAACAGAATGTTCTTTTTAATTTTCAAGGGAAGTAGGATAATCATAATACTTACCTGTTCATTCTGCATACATATGGTAGATCAAGAATGGTTCCACTGTGGCATGCATCTACTATTACATGCAGTTTGGCTCCTCGAGGTAGTGGTCTCACTATGGTTGCGTTGATCTCATCATCCAATATTGTTCCCTCACTCTGATGATCGACAGGCCATAACGTCTCATCATAGCCGTCTACTTCATCTCCATTGAAGTCAGGTTGTTGTGAACCATGACCTGAGTAGTGAAATACCAAGGAGTCCCCTGACTGGCAACCTTGAACCAGCCACCGCAAGGCCTTTCTGATGTTATTCTTTGTTGGGATCAGGGAAGGGTCTGCCTCTTCTTCTGCATATTGATATAATATGTATAAGAATAGTAAGAATTTCTTGTTTGGTACACTGGGCAATGAGACCCCCTCCCCTCAAACAAAAAAAAGTAAAAAGAAAATCATAAAAAGTTGCACTTGACCAAGTAATCTTATTCTGTTTTTGGTGTTTTGAACCTGTAAAAGTAAAAAGGGGAAAGTGGATCTGAATATTAAACCTGACTTAGTTAAAATACTGGCCGAATTTACAGCTTCGGAGCCCTTCTTCTTCTTTTCATGGTAGCAATTGCGTATGATATATACTGACCATTCCATAATCCCTAGGAGATTGCATCTACTTCCTCAGTGAATTTGGATTTAGTTACTTATTGGCCAATACTTGGATGCTATATTAAAGAAATTACTTGACACTGAATTTGGTGGTGTGGGTGAAGTATTTGCGTTGAACTTGATTTCTCTAGAAGGAATTCATGAAACTACTCTAATACTCTCTTACCTGTGAGGACAAGTATGGCATCACTTGGAAACCCAAGCTTATGAATAAGATAATATCTCATACACTTGACATCATTGACAGTTCCATTTAGCCTGTGTCTCTGGCCATTGTAGCTAACTCCACATAACATTGCTCGCTTCCTCCCATGCGCTGAAACTGGAATCACTGATGGTGAAGGTCCAGCTGCTTGTGGGTGATACCCAAAACCTGATGTCCCTGATCCGGAGTAGTTATTCATTGTTGCTAGCATCATATTGATATTGCTAGATGCTGTATTGAGTAGATCCTTCAACCTACTTGCTGCATGGCTAATAGAGTTGTGGGCTTGACCCAGAGGATCATTGGGTTGTGCAGGGACGATAGCTTGGCATACTGGACAGTGAATAGCATGTCTGTAGGGAGGCACCATTATCTGCATGCCACAACTACATCTCCCTCGCTTACTTGCCATTTCCATGTATTCACTTCCTACCGATGAATCCAATATAAGGATGTTGTCATGTTATATAGAACTAAAAAGTGTTTTGTTAAAGTTGTCTTTATAATACTTGCTTTATTCCACTACGATAGAGAGCATGGAATCAGATTCATTCCTTTTTCCTGGTGGGTTAAGATGTCATTCAATTCTCCAATATGTTTAATGCTAACAGTGATTCAAAGTGAGGGGAGCATTTAGAAACAAGTTCATGCTAAGTTCTTCAGATAGCATGTCCCAGTATACGGATATTTCTCTGTGAGTGTGTGTGTGTGTGTGTGTGTGAGAGAGAGAGAGATTTCATGGACATTAAGCAACAGAGGGAAATCTTTCTAGAAGATGAACTATTTATTTGGTACCATTTACTGAAGCCGTGGATGACAGGTTGACATGGGTCACGCTCTGCTTTGCAGGAAAAAGTAGACATTAACTATGGTAAGTGGAGTAAAATTCTATTACCAGTGTGCAAGAAGAGTAAAGATTCCTTAAGTTCTACACTTGGAGATGCCACTGACAAACCCAGCATATCCTTTCTGATAAAAATGTGTAATTGTCACATCTACATTAAAATTAATACAGATTATGAGCATCTAATGTTATTCATTTAGAATCTACTAGTTTAAGAATTTCTATACTACCTCGGTTCTGGGATGAAAAAAAACTTATTTTGAAAGCAAAAATATTGAATTAGCCAAATTTGATGTATTCTAGATTCATTATCAATATTGAAGTTTGTGATTACTGTACCACGTTGATGGTGGTTTAGCAATAAAGAAAATAATTGGTCTTTTGGTGTCAACATGGTTATAGTAACTTATGATGGAGAAGAAATCTTGTCATCAATAAGTTCACTGGAGATTGCCGATTGCCTCTTGTCGGACAGTGATTGCGGTGATATTGCCCGCAGGTGCCACTATTGCAATGTTGGCATGATGATGATTTTAGAAATCACAATGTTATCCTCGTAGAGATGTCAATGATAATAGATATAGTTTGTGACCATCGGCAGTGTCACCTTAAAATTTAAGTGGTGACTATTAAAGTAATGGAAAGTCGACAGTAGTAATTTATGTCACTAACTTGAGAAGTTGTTGTATGATTAGGGGATAACATAACGAAATCTCAAAAAATTGAGTTACCAGAACTGTGTATGCAGGTTTTTTTTAAAAAAATATTCTCTCATTTAATTGTAACCAATATTATTGTCAATTTTTGTTATAGTTCTCTAAGTTCCTTTTCCTTTTTCAATTTTAGAACCTCCTCCATTTTGAATATCAATGTACGTAGTTACATCAAGTTTTCCAGCTGACGGATGTAAATAATTTGATTGAAAAGATTGTCTTTGCTTTCAGTTGAATTTTCACCACATCTTTACCCCATGAATGTACACGGCAGCTTTTCCAATATGTACATTGCATTTCTCCTTAAGTTCTCTTCTATACAGGATCAACTGGTTGGAAAGTTGCTTCAATATTGTATTACATTATTGGATCTCAAATGGTAATCAGAATTGCGTCTGACTTACTGCTGTACAAGCTTGATTTGATTGTACTTATGAATTTGGCTAGTTAGCTCCATTGCCTGCAGCTTTGTATTTTAGCACACGGATTTCATATTCTTAGTTGAGGCTCTAATCCATTAGCCATCTATCATGAACAAAAAAGTATTTAAATTGCATGGTGATCGCTAGACTTGAATTTGCAGTGCCAATTATATGTTGAAATATTGACAATAGCCTTCCGGATGCCATAGAATCGTTGCACAGCTGTGTCTTTAATGCACATTAATAGCAGTGTAAGGAATTGAAAAAGAAAATGTTTTGTATTGGATCTGACATGATATATCTAAAGATTGAGGGGCAAGGGATTGTTGAGTGGAAGGTGGTCAGAAGCGTCTGACATCTGATTAGACCATGCCAGGTGAAAATTATGCCTTGAGTTTGAGTTCGTTGTGTAAGTGTGATTTCTTTATTTTTAGGTTGTCGAAATTTTAATTTGAACATTTTGTATTGAGTGAATGTACTACAAAATTTATTTTATGAACGACTTTTATTTGAATAGGTTCAAATTTGGTCTGGACTATCTTGGGATGACAATGGGTACTTTTCACAAAACTTGAAACTTGCCCCCACCAAGTCCTAGAAGAATGCAGACCGGCCCAGCTTCCACTCATCGTGAGGTCAGAGCTGCCCCACTCTACTCAAACCCAATGGTTAAGCTCATTAGATCTATTTTTATTTTACAAAACATTGAATAAATAAATCCTTTTCCCCGTAATTTCATCATCAAAATATAAAAAAGTAATATCATCGACAAACACGTTGTCTGCATGTCTGCATTTTCAAAAATGTATACTTCCAAATGATATTATTCTACTATTTGTGTACATCAAGTGTGAAACATTTATTAACTTTTATTCTTTTAATTTATAAAAATGTTATATTTATAATTTTGTGTGAATATATACGCATATACGTATTTTCCCACATAAATAGTAGACATCACATAAATTTACACATATATAATAGATTTGAATATAAATATGTGTGTGTGTGTGTGTGTAGTAAGGAAGCAGGGCGATCAAGTCCCATAACCATCCCTAACCTCCCCCTAAGTCGAAAACACCAAACCTGAGACTCCCTACATGCTTATTGACCGAAAACCTGCTGAAATGGGGCAGGTTTGGATCGAGCCCAGACCTATTGCCACCCTTGGACATACTCTTTTTTTGGGTAAATAAAAAATTATGGTAGAGGGAGTCATCACTGAGGATTTATGGTATTGTCGCGACTCTTGTCATTTTTAAGCAAACAGTGATGTGCTCTACTGTATTAATTGAAATCTTTTCTACTCCACCCCCTCCTCAACACCCCCAACCAGACATAAGAAAATCTTATTGCCAACATATCCAGGTGTTTGTCTTTTTTCTGCAACATTGTTAACATTATTTGATCTTGAGTACTTCTATTTGTTGATTAAAAATTTTCAGGTTGATATGCAAAAAATTTTCAAAACTGTGAATGTGTTCCTAGCATGTTATTTTTCTGCTTTCTGGGAAACCTTTATGTGTCTTGTATGGATTCATTTGTTAACTAGCATTACAGGGCAAGACAGATCATGACAATATAGATGCTTTATGTAAAGCAAAAGGAGCGCGGATATAGATTACACCACTGCCAAGTCGAAGTATAGCAATAGTATCCATGAAATTAGACACACTGAAAATCAAGGTTATTATCTGACATAGGACTTTAAGTTTTGTAGAACATAGAGGCAAAAGGTGGCAGAGTAACACTCATAATTTATTTGAAATGGCCAAGCAGTAACTTCCTTGCTTCTTTCTTCATGGCAGCTAATCAACCCTGGAGATCTTTAAAAAGTGAAAGGCTTTGAGTGAATGTCAAACTTGTGAGAAGAGCACAGTTGAGGTTCCTGCAGACAAAAGTAAATAACCATTAATCAAGTGATGAGTTAGGTTATGCAAAACCCATAAAACAGCAAAACTGTTGTTCATCAAATAAGAGATCACAGATTTGTAGTGTAGCATACGCGCAAGAAGTCAAGAAATTACGGGTACAATGTCCTCATCACAATCTTATGTACGAACTTGTCCCTATTTACTAAATCTAGTGATGGAACCCTGAAGATTAATATAATTGAACATCTTAGTAGATTATTGGAAGAACAAATTTATAGATGAACACGAGTTTTTAGACATTAAAAAAGAGAAAAGAGACATTCAATTTGAGAGTTAAAAATATGGTCAAATTTTAATTCCAGAAATTTGAGCATAAACAGCATTCCAATCTATACTTAGAGACAGGAATTAGATAGTTTTGCACCAGATAACCTCTAGAATGACTCTAAAGAATTTCCGCTTTCTGATTTTTAACTAAAAATCATGTTCACAGTATCAAGAGCTAGCTAGTTAGAGTTGCACTTTCGAGGTTTTATACTCCTAACGAAGTAGCTATTGCTTCTTAGTTGGTACTTTGACTGCTCTTCAGATTCATTAAGAGAACATTTATCAGTTAATAGGATAAGTTGTTCTGCCTTGAATGTATGATTAGTTTGCTGAAATAATTGTGAGGTCTGGGTATCATGAAATGAGCTTAGATAGTGTTTTTTTTTTATCTTCCTTAAATAACTATAAACTGTCATTGAATTGCTATTTCCAGCTTCATTCTTCTTTTCTAGTGACAGTGGCACACTATTAATGGTTCATTTTTCAATTAGTCTACTAAAGAATTATGGATGAAGGCTATGGTTTACATCCGCCCATTGCTGATATTTTGTTTGCTTTGACAAGACAGTTGTAAGTTGTGCAGCTATGCTGCTTGATAAAAGAATAAAACAAGAAATGTATCAAAACATACCTGTGATTGGGGGGATGCATTACCAGCCAAACCTAGTTTTTCTCGCGCTGCGTGTATTTTCTGGTGCATGGCAATAAGCAAATGTCCATAAGATAATCTCGGTTTTTGTTTCAAAGTTTGGACAAAGCTGTAAGTAAGGGCACCTGTTGCATCACCTGTAAAAGCCTGAACAAGCATGTGTTACTTAACCAACAGGTGAAAGCCTGGACAAACATAATGTTACTTAGCCAATTCTCCTTGCTATTCCATAAATTCTATACTGCAAAGTTACTTTGACTTAAAAACCCACGAGAGCAATTGCATGCAGTTGACCTCATATGCTGTGATATCTGATGCTGTAAATATTTAGCCCATTGACACTTCGTATAGAAAAATATTAAGCCCTTAACTTGGTGTAATATTTGTTTGTCCTTTTCTAATTCTGATAGGTGTTGAAAACAAAGTTTATGAGATGACATGCTGTTATTTTTGTTATCAAATCAACATGGTACATCAAGGGCTAATAATACAATTAAATCTTTGAATTTTATGATTGGTGTAATTTATAATAATCTTGGGACTATAACGGGTTCCAGAAGTACAAATGGAAGGCTTAATGGACAAAAAATAAATAGTGAAATTTTCCACATGCAACCAAATCCTTCCTGCCAGGTTTTGCCTTTCTTTTTCTGGTGATAATGGATAAGCTTATTCACTATTTTCAACTTGAACTCTACAGTAACCCAAAAAAAAAAGAAAAAGAGAAAGAAATGAATAATTTAGCAAATGTAACACGGACGTCCTTTTGAGATGGTAATAATTTGGAATATCATGGAGTTTCATTGACAAAGGCGTTCACACAAATGGAGAAAGATTGTCATATTCCTGGAAAGATTCTTATGTCAATTATGCCCTTTCAAATTGCTGATAGAATGTAAGTTCAATGACCCTATGAATATGATTTTCCTCATTTACTATTGACACGCTATGTATCAAATTGAGTTGCCTGTGTGCAAATAAATTTACATTGCATGACAAGAAACCAAATGGAATATTCAAACTTTTGTATGCATTTAGAACCTGTTTAGTATTAGATACTTTACAATTGTCAAGCAATATGACAGTCAATGTGATTACTAAAGCACAAACCAAATCCACTCCTGAGTCTCAATTGAGAGCCGCTTGATTTAAAATAAGAAACACTGACAATTGATCTAGAAGGAAAGAAAGAATACGACTATCTACCGTGGTATCTCCAGAGTTTTGATGATCATCACAGGCACTGATAGAGATTGCATATCCCCCACTAGTACCTTTATATGCAGCATGTGGAATAGTGTGATCCTCCCATTTAAAGTATCCGTCCCTGATTGAATAGGATGAGCTGCTTGATGTGATTGATAATCGACTTGATTCCACAGTTATTAGATTCATAAGTAGAAATTCTGACCTGTTTATTCTGCAAACATTTGGCAGATCTAGAAAGGTTCCACAGAAGCAACTGTCTATGATGGAGTGAAGTGTTGCTCCTTTGGGCAGGGGCCTGACAATGATGGCATTAATTTCATCATCCAGTATCCTTCCCTCTGTTTCATAGTCAACAGGCATTAAGGATTCATCATATCCATCAACCTCATCTCCATCACGGTCTCTCACTTGTGAACCATGGCCAGAGTAGTGAAACACTAAGGAGTCCCCAAACTGACAACCTTGGACAAGCCAATGCATGGCAGCTCGGATATTTTTCTTTGTTGGAATGCGGGAGTAGTCCCCTTCTTCTTCAGTGCATTGTAAAAATGAAGAGTGAGATGTTGGGCATGATATGCTTTAAGTGTTCTGCTTTATGCCAGGGGCAATAGAGTGGGGCTCCAATTACCTTTATAGTTGTCTATGTAATCAGATGCAGTCATGAGGATTATTTTGGAAGCATATTGTGTGGAGCTCTAGATGAAATTTGCAACATAAGCTTGATGCTTGAATGGATTTTGTCTGATATAATATTGAGCTCCAATTACCTAACTTTCCATATGTCAAAGCGATTACAGCTCTTTCGTGGATTTTTTTTAGTTAATCTTCCTTATTTTTTTCCAATTAGGATGCTGCCTGATTTCTTACATGCATATATTTATTTGATATGAGCATTAGGATGACCAATGCTAGGTGAAGCCAATATGAGATTCAGCCTAGACATCTTTTTTCAAAGTTCTTTTTAGACTATATGTTTGCTCTTTTGATGTTTGAACAGCACATACTTATCATGCAAATGATTATGTGTACAATTCTTGATTTCAGGGATACTGCAGGCAATACCTGTTAGCACAAGGATGGATGAGCTTGGAAACCCAAACCTCTCAATCAAAAGTTGTTTCATGCACATGACATCGTTAATGCTGCCGCTAAGACTCTGTTTGTGCCCCTTGTAGGTAATGCCACACAGAAGAGCTCTTTTACGTCCATGTGCAGGAAGGGCAGGTAATTGTTGTGGTACTTGAGGAACTCCACCCACAACCATTGGTTGGGGCGGTCTACCATAAGCTGCATAATTTGGGCTAGTTATAAGTGTGCTGCTAGGCATAAAATTGGCATTACCACTGGCTCCAGGTGGTGGGGGATGGCAGGCAGGACATCGTGGGGTTTGTGCCTCAAGTGCCAGAAACAGCAGTCCGCACGACCTGCAGCGCACGCTTCTAGTTGCCATCTCTTTGGTTTCCTATAATTCTTTGGAGTTGAGAGGCAACCGAAGAGTTTATATTTGGTTATCTGAATCGCTACTATAGAGCAATTCCTTTAGCACAAATGCCAATTTTATATTTCTTTATTCCTTATCAAAGATAGCGTCAAGAGAATTAGATTCACGTCTTTATTTTCTTTTTCAGGTATCGCATTTTGTGCCAACTTATATCTTGTTAGCAAAGAACAAAGTAATCGTACATAATGTGATACAATTCCTAAGTCCTTGCATGGAACTACCTGTGAGCGCGTTATTCTTCAGGTCTTAAAATTTGTGAAGGACTTAACCTTTCAGCAACTTGAGAAGTCCGGACAAGGTGGGGTCTTCTGAGAATAAGAATTGTTAGTTTCTAAAATTTTAAGATTTGGATTCACATTTAATCCCACTTGGCAGTCACAGGGTGACTTGACTTAGATGTGGCTGGAGGCATATGGAACCATTTCTTGCGTGTAAATTCAGCAATTCTGCATGTTGTGCATTTGATGCCATACCCATTTTGCACCTTTCTCAGGGAAAGAAAGAATCATGATTTTTTTGCTCTGCCATGGCCAATTTCTCCAATTCTAAGAAAGCTTCACTCTGACGTTGAACAATTTTGGTTCAAAAGGTCTTTCCGAGTGTGCTGCCATGACTAGCTTTACATTGATGTTTTATTTTGACATAAAAATATTCTGTGTGTTGCCCCTGGAGTTATGCATATCATGGGAAACAGAAAATTTGCATTCTCAAAATTCAATCACAATGTGTATGATTGATTATCTTTTTGGGCCCTTCTTTTCTCATATGCATCCCATAACCGCTATTTAAAAAATTGGACTGAGCCGATCGATCGGACCATCAACCAGCCGGTAAACCGGTTTGGTTTCTCAAAAAATCGAAAAAATGAAAAAAAAAATGTCATATTTTGTAAAAATCGTTCAAATCAGCTAGTTGGACCAGTGAACCGGTGAATCATTCATGGTTCAATTGAACCGGACCGATTTTTTTCATTTAATTTTTAATGAAATTAATTTTAATTTTTTTTTTGTCTAAATAATAAATGCAAAGTTTGAAGGTTAAGGTACACTTCACAAGTTATCTAACTAAAAGTTAAAAAAAGCATTAGTTTAGAGTTTGGAATTTAAAATTAACTTACACACTCTCAACTTTAAACTTTCGACTTGATATATTCAAATTGTTGTGATTATTTATAATATGCATTGTGAAATTTGGATTGTAATGTTATACAATGCATTTTAAACTTTTTATATTTTATATTTTGATATTTTATTAATTTTTAAGTAATATAATATATACATATATATATATTGTAATTATAACGTTACGGTCCGACTGACGATTGAACCAGTGAATCGTGAATCGATAAATTTTTTGATTTAATAAATGATCTGATTTTTCAATCGCTGCTCGTATCAGAACGAACATTATGATGTACACAGCATGCCTGCTTCAAAATGCACAAGTACATGATAAATACTTTAATTACTTATTCAAACTGTTGGTTCATGTTGGCTTTCTGATAGCCCCAATTTTCAGCTTAATGAAATGTTTTGGAGATCCCTTTTTACTGTGCCTTTACATTTTGAGAGTCAGTGAAACAGGTGCATCATGTCTGTCATCTCTAACCTATTTCCATGGCTCTGATACGACCACATGACTGATATCAAAACTTGGAAAAGGTGCTGTTTTGAGCTTTGACATCATATTCCTTTCCTTAATCCTTGTAAACATTGGTCTCTGTACCAGTCATATTAGGGACAAACATTATTAGATCGACTAAATGTATGTCATATATCTAACCCATTGCCATGGCGCTGACATGACCACATGACTAATAACAAAACTTGGGAAAGGTGCGGTTATGAGCTTTAACATCATATTTATTTCCTTAATCCTTGTAAACACTAGTCTCTGGATCAGTCATATTAGGGACATATATTACTACATCGACTAAATGACTAAAATTTGGGGTATACCTTTGAATAATGACAGAATTAAATGCAGAGACTTGCTGGCTTACAATCAGCCCATAGGAGGAGGTAGGAGGATGCTCGATCAGAGCCTATGCACCTGAAGTCCTGTGTCACTCACCAAGTGAGGTGGACAACTTGTCAGCTGTTATTTATGTTAAATTATCAGAATAACACATGTCTTTTCTCTAATCTGATGTCCGTTTAGTTTCATCTGACTGAATAAATGAAATTTCTTGGAAAGAAATGTCCAATATCTTTTCTCTGTTCTTTATGAGAAATATAACCCAGAGATCGTGAGTAGCGGCAGAGATGGAAGTCGTGATTAAATTCCAAAATCTGTATATATCACAGCACGTTAAACTATATTAAAATTATTTAAGATACTGCAATAGTCCCTAGCATTGACACGGCTGTTACAGAAAGACATAAAGTAATATGGGAACAGACAAACAGTTTGGAGATCGTCAATGAAAAAACTGGATATATGGGAACCAGCAGATGCTTAAAACAATTTTGAGGGGGTGAACCTGCCAAAAACATTTTATTAAAGAAACTTTGATGCTTTCTTTATATTGTTGTTAATTGACATTTCATTCTGCATAACTACAGCTTGAACTCTTTGCTGGTGCTGAACTCTTCAGAAGATGATAACAGTGGATCCTGAACCATTTTATTAAAATAAATCAGAATCGTAAAATATTTTTCGTGAAATACTGTATAAAGACCTGTACATTCTGGAACATGTGACAAGATTGTGAGAACAATACTTAAAAAATATTTTAGGTTTTCGAACTTTTGTTGGCATTATGTAATGGCACAATATATCAGTATATGGAACTCTCTGTATGGCGCAACTAGGATTGTGTTCCATAAGTGAAAGCATAATTTCTGTCAAATTATCTTGGCACATTTTCTATGTGCTGAAATACTAACTGGTGTATCTTTTGGTGTCAAAAGATTCACTAGTTACCTTACTAATCGGCTAAAGCAAAATTTTCCTAAAGGATATAAAAATACCTGTAGGATCCTGCGGTGGAAAACCCTGCGTATTCCAGCACTGAGGCATCCTGATTTATGGGCCTGCTTGAGGGCCTGGTGCATCGAATCCAGTATGCCTTGGTAAGTTCGCTTCTGTTTGTTGGCTTCTGCTGCTTTGATTGCTCTTATAAATGTGCATGTCATGGCACCAGTCACTTCTTTATCCTGTGAGAATGCCTGCAACAGAAGCAAGAGCACACAATGATGCAAGACCTCTCCTTCTGCATTGCTATTTATTGCGACTGAATGGTAGAGGTGGTTATAAAGGACTTCCAACCATCCCTACAATCTAGGAGAAAGAATTGGATGAGAGAAGAAAAAATCACTAACTGGTGTATCTGCAGCCAGTTGATAATCCTCACATGCACTGAAGCTGACTGCTATTCCTCCACTTGTACCCTTATAAGCGCCAGAAGGAGGACTGTTATCATCCCATTTTCCCCTGATAAAAGTTCATATGGAACAACCACAGAGACAATAATGCTGTTAGTTTCTTACATCTCAAGTATGTCAGGAAGTTTATGGTGGGCCAGATGAAATTATGAAGTATCTGTTGTTTCTAGTTCTATCAATTTCAACACTATGTTGATTATTAAGGCACCACAAAAAGACACGGCATCTTCTATCAGATTGTCATACTAGAAGCATCAGTTTATCCGTTACTTTAGTACAAATAACGCATGGTTAATCAATTTGCATCAATATATTCCGCAAAAGAAAAACTAAAATCTGCATAGGATGTTCATTAAATAGAGGTCTTCATATATTTGGAATCTATGGCGCTAAGCTACTTATTTTTAAATTTCATTTAAAAATGAAAAGTGTGATGCTATTTGCTCTGCCTAGAATATTAGAATTGACGACAAGAAGCGGTTCCTGGGCGAAAAGACTGGAGTTGAATCAGAAAATTCAACATTAGTAAAGAAGTAAAAGGTTAAAGGTAAGAACTAAGTGGGCCTAACTGAAAATATACATACGTGTTTATGTTATACACATGTGGTAAGTCGAGGACAGTTCCACTGTGGCAGGAATCAACGATAGCATGAAGTGTGACGCCTTGGATGAGCGGGCCAACAATGGTTTTGTTGATGTAATTGTCCAAGATCATTCCATTAGTTTGAAAATCAACGGGGCAGATTGTTTCATCAAACCCATCAATCTCATCACTTTGGAGATCCCGTTGTCGTAAGCCATGGCCTGAGAAGTAGAACACCAGTGAGTCCCCAGACGTAATGCCCCTCACCAGCCACTGAAGCGCATCTTCAATATTCTTCCTCGTTGGAGGCATATATGGCTCCTCTTCTGCAAACAAGTTCCATTCTTCAGTAAATTTGAAGGGCATATGACCAGTGTAGAAGAAAATATGACATCTTCTAGTGTTAATATCTGTGTCGACACTTGGCTGTAACCGGTGAAAACCTCCACGAGCTGAGATTACTAAAACAGTTAGTAACTTTAAAGTAAATGCTGAGAACTTCACAACCAAAAGAATGTTTGGGTTTCTTTTGCTTAGAGTTACTATGTATAATGTAAATTAGACTGGCTAGTAGCTTTACTACAACTGTGTTGCTTAAGCTTGCCTATCTAATGGTTTATCCCATCAAAGAAATGAGTAGTACCTGCAAGAATGAGAATTGATTCAACTGGGAAAAAGAATTGCTCAAGCAGTAAATCTTTCATGTTCTTCATATCCTGTATGGTTCCCTTGAGCTCAAACTTTTGTTTCTTGTAGGCGACTGCACAAAGCAACGCCCGCTTCCCTCTTGGTGGTGGCTCTGGTGTAATAATAGAACGAGGTGGGCTCTCATTTTGGCTTTGTTGGGTATTACTGCATGAAAATTTCTTCTTAATGCTGTGGCAGATACTCTTTGCTTCAGTCTTCTTCTTTTCCAGCTCTAGGCTCCAGCCCGTGGTTCCCCTGAAATGTACCGCTTCTGTGCTATTGCCGACTGGTATTACTCTGCGACATCCATGGCAGCGGACTTCTTGTGTACTCGGTGTCACAGATGACCTCTCTTGGCAGTGCTTGCAACTGAGACTACTCTCCATTTGACCAACTGGCAAGTTTTTCTGTGCTGAGAAAGCCTAAACAAGAGTAGAATCTATATATACGGCTCAGGAGGATGGATTCCTAAGAAGAATTTATGCTGATTATACGAATTGCAGGCATCTATTTCTTGTTTGGTATATAAGTATCCATTTCTGATTTAGTGTTGTTGATGCAAAATAACATCTGAAGATGAACAGGAGAAGCCAATTTGAGTGTAAACTGTTATAAATGTTTTTATCTGAACGAAGGAAGAGAATATGTCTGTGATTTAAACATGCAAAATTCAATGTCTAGGACCAGAGGCAATTCATCTGTGCATGCAGTAAGAATAATTTGCTTTCATCTCGCAGCAGCCATGTGACTTTTGAACCAAATACCTATGAGTAATGAGCTCCCTAGCCAGATATTTAAGATTCTCAAGATAAGTAAATTCGTTGGCTGTTTCTGAAAACCAAGAAAATTAATGATATTTATAATGTGAAGGTTATTTCTAATCACATAAATTAAGTAACGATGATAAGATTGTAGATAAGCTTTAACTACAATGACAATTTTTTTTTATTAATTACTACTTTTACGTTGTTGTTCATGTCATTGATTTTATATCCTTTTCTTTTCCTTTTTTTGGTCCCTATGGTGCTTCTGCATGAGTCCGAGCCAGTGAGCGAGTGAACCCAATGACCCGACTCAAAAAATGTTTAAACTCGAGTTCGAAGAATTCGAACGCCCAAACAGAGCTCGAGCCAAATAATTCTTATTCGTAGGTTCGCGAGCGAACTCGCAAGCCTATATATTTTTTTTAAATAAAATATTTATATATAGAAATTATAATAATACATTATTTTTTTTATATATTATAAAAAAATTTCATGTTTTGAGCCCAATCTCGATCCCGAACTTGAATTTATAACTTTATCACAACCTCGAGTTTAATGAATTAAGTTGAGTCGAGTCGAATCGAACCTGAGCATGGGCTTGAGCCAAGTTTGAGGTTCAATTTTTTAAGCCCATTGAGCTTCAATTCGAGCCTAAAAAAATAGTTAAAATTAAGCTCGACTCGGCTTGATTGCATCCCTACGCATGAGCACGGGCGTTGGAATTATTTATTATCTAAAATCTTATTTAATTATTTCTTTGTTGTCGGAAGTCACGCGATATGTTCCCCACACAAGCTATTAAATTTCATACATAATGTTTGGTTATGTTTGTATGTTTTTATTATGTATTTTGAGAGAATGAATTTTGAACATGGGGTTGAGGAATCTAAAAGTTGTGTTAGAAAATACGATTAATGTTTATTTATGTTTTGGGTTATAGTTAGAAATTTATTTTAGAAAATATTGGTATACTTGTTTATATTTTTTGGAAGACATTTTTTATTGTTGCAGTTAAATTAATGCCTTTTTGTTGGATTTTTTGGGTAAAAATGAAATTGAGTAATTTTTTTATTGTAAAAATAATAATAAAATATATATGATATATGTGAATATATATTGAAAATTGGGAAAGATTTGGGGATAATGAAGGATAAAAGATGATATTTTGGGAAAACGTTTTTTAGTGTTTTAGAGGAAAAATATGTGTACGTTTATTTATGTTTTGTCAAAATAATTTTGTTTTGACAAAATATAAACAAACAAGGCCTTAGTTCTTGTTACTGTGCATAAAGTGGGAGAGGTTTAGAGTAGTATCATTGTGTGTTTGTTAGAACTAATCCTACTTAAGAAAAATACTAAGATAGTTTTCTGTTTTTATTTCACACATCCTTTTTTTTTTCACTTATGTCTTTTCTTCTAAAATATATTATGCCATCTTTGTTTTTTAGACAACTTTTTCTTTATTTATCATGAATCTAAATAAAATAGTTAAAAAAAATGTATTTATCATATGAAGAAAATTTATAAATTTCTGATTTTATATGTTCAAAATTTAAACATAAATATCAAATGCGTCATCATTGCTAGTGTTAAGGTTCGTCTAATTTTAGTATCTTGCAACTCTGTTATCGTTGGTAATGGCAAAAAAGAAAAGAAAATAAAGGGAAAAAAATTATGGCATTGGGTTTAAGATGAAGTTGAGGATTTTTTTTATTTTCTTATATTTATTTATTTTTGTGAAAAATTTTACGTGCATAAAAATTATTTTGGAGGGACAAGGTCTAGTGTCTTCTAAAGCCTAAACCAATAAGGCGTAGCTCTTTAAATGGCAACCGGTCTTTTAAAATCGTACTAAAGAACCAGATACCCACCCACCCACCCACCTACTTCTTTTCTCAGGAAATGGTGAAACTTTTCTTGGAATTCCTTTGCAATAAAATCTACATCCATACTAATCTATGTCCATACACACACACAAAATAAGTGGGAATTTTTCTTAGATTCTTTGGATCATAAAGTTAAAAGTTATTATGCCTTCAAAGATGCCACCTTGTGTTTCACGAGTTGAACTACGTTTTGGTGGAGATTTTTTAATGCGACTTTCAGCAGTCAAATTGTGATGTTTGGAATCTTTAACTCCCATTATTTTAGTTGGTATAATGTTATAAGACTTTGATAGCATAACTATGTGAGTGATTTACCAGTGGAATTCCTCCTCCTTTTTTCCCTTCAATTGTTCAAACTCAACCCAACAAATATTGATTAAATAATCAATTTACTATTTTGATTGGCAAGAAGCTCCTAGTCCTAGATGTTACATTGATAAAAGGCAAAAGCAATGTCTGGATGAGAATATAAAGCAGAGGTGGTGATACAAAACCAAAGAGCTTCTGTCTAAAGCGCAAAACTACAAGGGAAAAAAATATAAAATATAAAATAAAAACTCAAACCAACTCACCAGAATTCCACTGGCAGATGTAGATACATACGCTGACACACAAAAACTAGTACAATTTTCTTCATATGCTACGGGAATTCATGGTAGCTATTTCAAATTAGATTTGCGTAATACAACAGAAATACACACACACATACATGTACACACAGACAGAAAACGCGGAGGACAAGGGGGTTTCTGCTTCAAAAGCGTAGGCCAAGTGAACCGCTTGTTTCTATGTCATAGGCGACGAGAGTGGTTATGAGAAAGTACATACAACAACATGGTCATAAGTTAGCTCATTGGTTATCTCCACAAGTTATATGTAGTTTCATACACACACTACAAGAAAAGAGAAGGCTCAGTTCTTCAAGAAGATAAACCGCACTTTCTCCCATTCCATCTGGAAAGCAATTACCAGCATAGATATAGGCAGCATTAGGAAATTAGTAAACATCAATACAACATAACAATCTGCATTGGAATTATTAGATTAATGTATGAGAGATGTTACCCTGTGAGAGCAGCATGTGATAATACGCAACAAATCAGAAACCATGAGGATCCATCGATAGACCACCACCAAAGTGCCCAGATATTTTGGCCTTGCACATTGGACACATATAGCCTATAGAATCTGATGGCGTTTCTGATTCAATACCCTCGAGTTTGAACTCTGTTCTGCACCACACACACACAGTTAGCTGATTCACGTCCAGCGTATTCAGCATAACTTCCTCTGAACCAAATCTAACAGAAGAATTAAATCCATTTTCTATCCCACTGTCATTTCCCAAATTCATGGAGCCCCCTGGCAAAGATGACAACTCCTGCCCATTCCCAAAACCATACTTAAAGGGATCCATATCATCAAACCCCAGTTCTTCAAACTCAAGCTTCTGATCAACTACAGAAAATTCATGTTCTCCCTGCAAATAAGCACAGTAGAAACAACAATCAGCTCTGTTGAGCTCTATGAGAAACTAGTGTGTCCACCGTCTATAATGAGGTAAATAAATTGAGTAACTTTTCTAGTTCAGGTGTCAGACAATTAAAAGCACAGAGCTGAGAGTAATTTTCAAAAGTCATAGAAAAAGGTATGCATTTAATCCAAGACAGCAACAAGTAAAATGCTAGAAAGCAGAGCTGGTTCCCATATTAGGCAGTGGTGGCTCAACAAAAACCTAGCGAAAATATCCCCAATTGTGGCACTAAATGAATTAAATATGTTTTACAATAATCTTCATTTAAAAAAAATGTAAATTGAAATTCTTCAGTCATCATGATTGGCATAACATAGAACACGAGATAATTGAGGCCAATTTCAATTACATCAAGCCAAGAAACACAGAGCTCAACCCAAATATATATAGATCTCCCTTTCGCAGCAATTCAAAGATTGAGTATGCCCTTGTAACCAGACTATACTCAGGTATAGTGATATCTTCTAAAAAGAAGACAAAACACAAAGAGATCATCAATATCTACTGATTATTCTATTACCAGAACAAGAATCAAAACCAATATGTTACCTTATTCGACACAGAATCAAACTGAGGGAAAAATTGAAATGATTGAGCCAAGGGGACTGAAGAAACTCCAGCCTGGAAAACAATCTGTTCCACAGTTAGCCCAGGTGTATTTTCTAGATGATCATCATTTGATTTCAAACATCTGTTTCTGCAACCTATGTCTAAACTGCTGTTTTCACACTTCTCAACTTCACCTGGCCCAGCAGGCTCTAAGCCATTAATGCAACTAGCATCCATCTTAACATTCACATTCCAAGCAACATCATTCCCGACCATGTCATTGTTCTCCGTCATGATTTGGCCACCATGATTCAAGTTTTCTCCCAGAACCTTCTCAGCACTGGACTCTTCTGCTTGAATTTCAACAGGATCAGAACTCAATTTTGCTTCAACATTACTGGAAGCAGCCTGAGCTTCTTCTGAGCTCAATACACTAGTCGCGCAATCAGTTATAGCTTGTTCACCAGTTCCAATGGTAGAAGTTTCAAAGACAGAATTTTGAGCAATTTCAATTAAGGCATCCATCTTTGATGATCTTGAAGGCGCTGCCTCCTGCAATGGAGATTCAGCATTTTTTTTAACATTGACAGGAGGAGCTAGTTCATTGGAATTTTTTCCAGAGTTCCTCACATGGATACCTACATGACCATTATAACTACGCCTTTCCTGAAAAACCTTGTGACAGAACTGGCATTCATATTTTCCATCTTTGATTATCACACCCTCCCCAACAGGTGTCCCAAATCTGTACCTTTTAGTAGTCTTATGGTGGAACGAGAATAGATGCTGCAAATACACGTTCTTCTCATCAAATGTCAGGTTGCATTTGAAACACTCAAAAATGTCCTGAACTTGAACTTCAGGGAGGTTTTCTATGCCCATCAAGCCATCATCATTCTCATGTGAATTGGATGAATTTCTAGCCAAAGTTGAATGTGCTACTGTGCCATGCGCCACATCATCTATCTTGTCAGCAGGATGTGCATTCTGTCACAGAACCAATTAATATCATTTCATAAAGATTTGCAACAGAAATATATATATATATATGCATACATATAGACATTAATAATGCATGCCTTTTCAGAAGACAAGACATAAGCTTGCTGAATGCTGCAAGTCTTTTGCTCCTTTTGTTGATCTGTATCATTAACTCCAAAACAGGATTTCAAAAATGATGCAGCCTCTTTGCATGACATGAATTGTTGTCCAGTAGGGCTGGAAAGGAAAGGAAGAAGAACCGAAATTACAAGATAATAATAGTTTGAGCAAGCTGAACAAAGATGAAGTGGCAACTGGAAAATGTGACTAAAATGGTTGAAAGAATAAATAAAAATTGCTAGAAAATTGCAAATTGTACAACTGCTTTTCAAGTTGCGTACTCCTCAATCCATACAGCTCTCACAAATAAGAAGTCCTAAGTATCTGCCACTAGCTCATATGGCCCCTCAGATTCTGATAGCCAGGTACAAACAAAATTAGTTTCCCAAAATCCCAAAAGAAATTCAGTTGGTCAATAGCCATACTTATAACAAAATCACCAAAAAACACTATCCTTAGAAGAATTGAAACACTGAATCATAGCATAACAGTAAAATCATAGAAACAAGAGAAACCCCAAACAAGCCACAAAAATAAGTGTAGGAGTGACAGAAAGAGCCCTAGCCACTGAATAACCAAAAATCAGAGTGAACCACCACCAAAATTTTCAAGAAGCCAGTTGCATGGCTGGACCATAAATCATCTTTGCCTATTTAGTCTAGCAAAGATTCTTTGCAAAAAATTAGGATAAGGGAGGTACATCCATCTTGATCAATGAAATTCATACTGCTTTATAGGAAGTTGAAAGTAGAATTTATCTTTGCATAACTATTGAGATCTTCTTGTTTATTGAGAGAGAGAGAGAGAGAGAGAGAGAGAGAGAGAGAGAGAGAGAGAGAGAGATTATATTCAGCTCAAAGATGTTTCTTTTGCATAACTCACTCTCTATAAGAACAAAACACTAATATCAACTCATTTGTGATGTATGTTATGTTTATAGTTAGCAAAAGGAACAATCAGGTTAAGACATTCATATTCATGAGAAAAGGAACTCTCAAATCCAACAATATGGATATAAAAATAATCTACCCAGATAACCCCACCCCTCTGTGCTGCAAATTAGCAGAAAATTAGTTTTGCATGATAATACAAATAGTAAATTCATGAACCAACAAGTTCCATCCTCCAGATATTTATTTCCCCCCTTTGAGCGACAGCTCACGGCATGCATCACAGCCATTCTGATTTCATTCACTGATGTTGAATCCAAAACACACGAGAATAGCATAATATGTTTTTATGCAGAGAGCATATCAGAAAGCAAGTACTGTTATCACCAGCACTAAATAAACAGAGATTCACAAAGAGAACTCAAATACATTAGCGATTGTGAACTTCCACTGTGCCTTTAAGTATTTACATCTTACTCAAATAACTGCAACCATTCCAACTTTTTTAACTGCTCTTCCAGAAATGTATGTCATTTTCGGAAATGATTCAAAATTTGTTAGCAAAGGTTTGAATTTTCTAAATTAGCTCAAATCTTGGGGCAACCCAGGAAGTGAAAATATTACATCAGGATAGGACCAAATAAAGACGGTGCATGAGTTTTTCTCAAAAACCACCATGTTAGAAAAATAATCAACTTAATCTACATGAGGGGACAGTATCTTAAGCACTCCAAAAAATCAAAGTATAGGCTATCCATTGCACGGAATACAAACTTTAAAAGGCAATTTAAAATGACAACGCCAATATTCACATATGCTTGCATTGGAATGCATGACTCCCTGCCAAATGTACATAACCCAAAGACCCCAAATGGAATCTTGAATCAGAATCTATAATGAGGCATTTCAAATAGCAATGAAGTATTTCTAACTAGCCTAGTCCAATAATATGATTAATGGGTTGAGCCTAAAACTCCTCTTTCTCCAGGGTCTCTCTTATCTGTTTCCACCCTAGTACGTAAAAGAGAGTATGCACACATATATGTTAACATCAATTGAGATTGTGCGATGATGCATGGTAGAATTAAACAATTAATGAAGAATATTTTGAATCCAACCACCTTATGTATCTGCGGCAATAAACAGAGACATGGTAATCCCGTCTCCTGAGGCCAAGCAAGAGTTTCCAGCCAATCGGCAGTGCGTCTCCAAAAACAACCGCATCCACATACTTCCTCTTCTTCCTCCTGCTACACCACTGTCCCTCCAAACCCCACAAAAACCCCAAAACACCCTCCTCAGTCTCCAAGCCCTCCGTCCTCCTCTTCAACTCTTCGCTGTACAACTCATCCCCCTTCTTCCCCAATTCTTCAAAATCCACTACCTGACCTTTGCCATTCACCTGCTGCAGCTCAATTCCAACTCCATTCTCCAAAAGCTTCTTTTTGTTCAAATTCTTGCTTTTCCTCACCCTTTTGCTCTTAATTTTCAGTTTTTCTTGTAACCCAAGAAACCCTAAGTCCGCAAATGGGGCTGCCTCAGCGTTCGGCGTTTCTTGCGGCGGTGGCCGTGGCGGAGGGGGGGGAGGAGGGGGAGGACCGTGGTCGCCGCTTAAGAAGTGTTTGAGGAAGTGGACGATAGAGTGACTTACAGGATCAGAGGAAGGGTGAGGATGGCGGTGGGGTTTAAGGGAGGGGTGGAGGCCAGGGAGGCGAGAGTGTGAGCGGTGATGGAGACGGGAATAGGTCTGGCGACGGCTGCCAGCGGATTCATTGAAGAGTGATCGGTCGAGGTGCGGGGTTACAACGTCATCCGTCCGCCGTACGTCGAAGGCGGACTCCGAGCAGAAAGAAAGGGCCTGCAGTTCCGACTGGGATAGCTGGCTGATGTCTATATGCTTCAAATCTTCCACCCTAATTCCACCACCGCCATGGGAGGATAAGGGTGGAGGACG
Source organism: Jacaranda copaia (assembly GCA_014898725.1). NCBI lineage: Eukaryota > Viridiplantae > Streptophyta > Magnoliopsida > Lamiales > Bignoniaceae > Jacaranda > Jacaranda copaia. Next base: position 261,252 of record JACGDI010005824.1, read on the forward strand.
AGGAGGAGGAGGAGGATTGGTGGCGTCTACGCTTGCCATTTCTGGGGAATTCGTTACAATCGAAGTGCGTGAGAAACACACACGGCGGAGGTGGAAGAGTAGAGACGACGAGGTTGCTGTCGTCTGAATGCAGTAAAGACCGAGAGGTGACTGCTTTTTACTGTTTATATTGGTACTAGCGAATTATCCAAACTAGACATGGTTTATTTTTGTCAAGGGGTATTTATTCAGGGGTATTTCGGCCATTAAGGCTTTGCCTCTGAGTAAGATTTTCGTAATCCACATTGGGAGGAAATTTATGTGAATATTTGATTATGTTTTTTATGTAATTTTATTACGTGTTTATTATATATTTTAAAAGAATAAATTATTAAAAAATATAAAAATTATTTTTTAATATATTTATTTATATTTTTAAAAAAATATGTCTTATAATAATAATTAAATTAATATTTTTTTATTGAATATTTTGGATAAAAATAAAATTAAATAATTTTTTTAATATTATTATAATAAAATATATAATATATAATATATATGTATATATTAAAAAATGTGTGCTTTATAGGGAAAGTGGGAATATATTTGATTATGTTTTTTTAAAATAATATTATTTTGAGGAAACATAACCAAAAATACTCTATAATTGCGATCCAAATATATTCATTAATATGTATTAATGTTATTCAAAATATCATGCAAGCAAAAAAATTCATGTATTTGATATTTTTTTATTTAAATTTCAAATTGACTTTAACATGTATTTTATTATTTAATAATTAAAAGAATTTTCATGTATACAAACAAGGGAGACATATTTAAAGGTACCAAAATTACTTTTCATTTTTGTGATCAGTCTCCACTTGATTTTTTTTAGATTAAACTTCCTAGTTTTGTTAGAATTTTAGAGTTTACTCCCTGCTCATTTAATTTGATAAAAATACCCCTAATGTAATATTTTTCACTCATTTTTTTTACTTTTTTGTCATAAACAAAAGGCAACAGTAAACCCTACCAATATCAGTATAATTTTCAAAAATAGAAAAAAAAAAAAAAGAAAAAATGCAAGCAACTCCATGGCAAAAACAAGAATAATTGTGGGAGGCAACAACCACCAACCCAACATCTACATTGTCTTCTTCTCTTTTCATTTTCATCATTTTTGAGTTTCTTCTTCATTATTTTTGGGTTTCTTTTTCTTCTCAGTTGCTTCTAAGTTTCTTGTATTTTTCTAACAATGTCAACTAATAGAGAAATTGTAACGTTCAATCAAGTATTGGAGAGTTGCTGCTACAAAGATCAGCTCCATATAATGTCAATTAAGGATACTATGACTTTAATAGATATATATATTAATCTCACAAGAAAATGGAGTGAAATCAACGCAGAGCTCTTCAGTTTACAATACGTAGCTCCACATCAAAAATTATACGTGACATTGACTAATGACGATATGTCTTGAATATTATTTTACTATATTTGACATTAAAGATTAATATTGTTGACATTCTGGTAAATCGAAATGATGAATCAAACAGTAGTGCCAAGAAAAATTGTGATGTTTTAAGGTAATACTTTCACATAATCTAAATTGTACTGCAATTTATAAAGTTTTGTACATCAAGTATTTTGAAATTGTAGTCCATTTATTTGAAAATTTTTCTCTAGTTTAAAGCGTTTTACATTATACTTCATTGGAAATAAAATTATATTTTGTTTGATAAAAATTGTACTCCATTATTTAAGTTTTATACTTCAAATATTCAACTAAATGATTATCAAAAATTGTACTGTCATTGCGAGGTTTTATACTTCAAATGTTGGAAATTATACTTCACTTTATCTAAAATTGTACATCATTTTTTTTCTGAAATTATACTTTATTTTATCTAAACATACACTCTATTCATTGAAATTCTATATTTCAAGTGTTCTATTTAATGATTATTCCAAACTATACTACAGTTGTTATGATTTTATACTTAAACTATGCTACTTTGTATAAATTTGTACTCTAGTTATTTAAAATTATACTCTATAATTTAAGTTTCATACTTGAAGTATTCTACTAATGGATTATCAAAAATTGTACTACAGTTGCTAAGGTTTTGTACTTCAAATGTTTGAAAATTATACTTCAATTTATTAAAATTGTACTTCTTTTTGCTGAAATTATATTTTATTTTACCTAAATATGTACTATATTCATTGATTTTATATACTTCAAGTGTTTTATTTATTGATTATCCAAAATTATACTTCTTTTATTGGAATTTTATACTTCATGTGTTCTGAAATTGTACTTTTCTATTTGTAAAATTGTACTTCTATTTTCTGAAATTATATTTGCTTCATTTGCCAAAGCATCTAATCTGTTCATTGAAGAACTATACTTCAAGTGTTTTAAAATTGCATTTCATTTTATCTAAACCTATACTTCAATTAGCTAAATTTATTATATTTTACTTTACCTAAAATTGTGTTTTTTTTTTTTTTGAAATTATACTTTATTTTATCTAAATTGTATTATATTCATTAAAGTTCTATACTTCAAGTATTTTATTTATTGATTATCCAAAATTTATTTAAAAGTTTACTTTTTTTGCTAAAATTATACTTTATTTTACCTAAAAATTGTACTCTATTTATTTAAGTTGGATATTTCATGTGTTCTATTTATTAATTATCCAAAACTGTACTATAGTTGCTAGGGTTTTATACTTTAAATATTCTGAAATTATATTTTAATTTATTAAAATTGTACTTATTTTTTATAAAATTATACTTATTTATCAACCTCAAGAGATGCAGTCAAGGAGAAAATTGGTTCGACCAATGCATCACATAATGAATTGGCTTTAACTAGCAACTCAATTGATGCATGAAGGAATTGCATATATATTGGGAGGGTCAAAGATTCAAGGATGCTCAAGAGTCCAGAATTATGCGGTATCTACTTTGCGGTCATTTAAATATAAGAAAATGACAACAAAAAAATCATAGTTGTTTGCAGTGATGAAAATTGCAAATGGAGAATTTACGCATTAAAGCATGAGGCTGATAAATTATTTGGCATTCGAAAATGCGATCTAAAGCACATATGTGGTGAGGCTAATCTTCAAACAAGTGGACATCTTAAAGTCGATTCCACTTGAGTTGCTAACATTGTAATGGACAAATTGAGATCAGAGCCATGTTATCAGCCCTCTACCATATTAAAAGATGTCCACAGAGAATATGGTGTGGAACTTAGGTACCATAAAATATAGATGGGTAAGGAATTAGCTATGCAAGAAATCCATGGCGTTGAAAAAAGATCTTATGATAAGTTGAGGTGGTACCATGATGCTATGAAGAGGACAAACCTTGAAACTATTGCAGACTGTGAGATTGACCAAATTAGTCAAAATTTTCATTGGCCATTTATATGTTTCAGTGCCTGCCTTATTGATTTTCTTAGGAGATGCAGGCCATTGATATTTTTAGATGGCACCCATATTAAAAATAAATACAAAGGATGCTTACTCAGTGCTGTCAGTAAAGATACTAATGATGACTTATTCACGCTAACATATGCAGTTGTTGACTCTAAAAATGATATTAATTAGGAGTGGTTCTGCTTCAAGCTACGAAATGTCTTAGATTCTCAATATCTACCTAGCTTATCAAGGTTTCTTTTCTTCTCCGATTGACATCTAGGTTTTCTTAAGGCCATCCCCATGATATTTCTTAGTAGCCACCATGTATATTACTTGAGACACTTAGTGGATAACTTTAAGAAATAAGTAAGTGTACTTAATCTTTGTTTGTGAAACAATTGTGTGAAATAAACTCTAATTCGTAATATTTAGCACATTACTGTTCTATTATTTTAAATTTAGGTATTAATGAAGTATCCTCTATATAACAAGAAACATTAGTGCTCTATTTTTATGAAAGCTGCATATGCACCTATAAGGCAAAAGTATACACGATATATAGACAGCATCTTAGAGTCATTGCTGCTTGCCAGAGACTTTATTATGCAATCTAACCCACCATGTTGGGCAAATTTCTTATTCAGTGGAGATCGATGGGGGGTAATAAATAATAATCAAGTAGAATATTGGAATAATTGGGTTAAACTAGCCCTATTTATGCTTGTTGTAGCCATGGTTGATCACATATGCACACAAATAATGGTTATGATGCATGATCAATGAGAAAAATCTCATAAGATGGTTGGTCAAATATGTCCCCAGCAAGAGAAGAAGTTGGCAATCAATCATATGCATTTTTGTGACTTAAAAGCTATCATGTCTAGCAGTTGGAGCTTTGAGGTGATTGAGCAAAATAAATCGTATGCTATATATTTACATGGCAGGGCTTGTTCGTGTAGAGCATGGCAAATTGATAAAATATCATGCAAACATGCTTGTACTTGTATCGAGTGAAGATCACTTTCACCGTATAACTTCATCAATCAATACTACCGAGTTGGGATGTATCAACAAGCATACCAAGTAGTGATAAACCCTATTCCTATGTTTGATATGAATTGTTCCTGCCAGATGATGATGGCCTTAATAATGCACCTGATTACCAATCTCAACCTAGGCCTAAAAGGACATAGAAAATTCCATCACAGAGTGAAAAATGTGTAATTAAGTATAAAAGGTGTGGTAGAACAGGGCATAATCGTTGAACCTATAAAGAATCAGTAAATTAATTAAATTTTGTACTTCAACGAAAAATATTTTATACTTTGTTTGTTTGGGGTTTGTATTTCATTTACTTAAATTTTACTCAAATTGGCAGCCCAATTTCAATGGAACTGAAGTGTACTTCAAAAAATACATTTTATACTTTATTTCTTTCAGATTTGTACTTCATTTCCTTCGAATTGTACTCAAATGTTCTGCCTTGTTTTAGTTAAATTGAAATGAACTTCAAAGAAACACATTTTATACTTTATTTGTTCTAGGTTTGTACTTCAATTCCCTTAAATTTTACTCAAATTGGCTTCTAGTTTTAGTGGAACTGAAATGTACTTCAACGAAACATATTTTATACTTTGTTGTTCTAGGTTTGTACTTTATTTTTTTGAATTGTACTCAAATCCCCTATTTAATTTCAGTTGAATTGAAGTGAACTTAAAAAAAACACATTTTGTACTTTATTTGTTCTAGGTTTGTACTTCAATTCCCTCAAATTATACTCAAATTATCATTGAAATCGAAGTATAATTCAACGAAACATATTTTATACTTTGTTTATTCTAGATTTGTACTTTATTTTCTTCGAATTGTACTCAAATTCCCTACCTAATTTCAGTTGAAGTGAAGTGAACATCAAATAAACACATTTTATACTTCATTTGTTCTAGGTTTGTACTTCAATTTCCTTAAATCATACTCAAATTGTTATTGGAATCGAAGTGTACTTCAACGAAACACATATGATATTTTGTTTGTTTTGGGTTTGCACTTCATTTTCTTCAAATTACACTCACATTCCCTACCCAATTTCAATTGAAGTGAAGTGAACTTCAAAGAAACACATCTCATACTTTGTTTTTTCTTGGTTTGTACTTCATTTTACTCAAATCTACTCAAATTGCCTATCAGTTTTAGTGGAACTAAAGTGTACTTCAACAAAACACATTTTATACTTTCTTTGTTCTGGGTTTGTACTTCATTTCTTTCAAATTGTATTCAAATTTCCTATATTGTTTCAGTTGAATTGAATTGAACTTCAAAGAAACACATTTTATACTTTGTTTGTTCTAGATTTGTACTTCAATTTTCTTAAATCGTACTCAAATTGTCATTGAAATCGAAGTGTACTTCAACGAAACACTTTTTTCCTTATTTAGACAATTTTGAATTTAATAACTTAATATTTTTACTAATATTATTGAATTAAAGTTTTTTCAATGATTTGAATTTTAATTCTTGGAAAATAATAACCAAATTATAAAAATGTGTGTGATTTTTATCATATGAATAAAATTATATTAAATTTTTAATTTGTTAACCCCTAGTGTTCAACTGATGAATGTTGTCAATCGCAATAATAAAAGAATTCTTATGCTTTCAAAAATGTTAACAATGAGAATTTAACGATAATATCCACAAGATCACCAGTACAAATACATACTTCACATGATACGCAATTTTAAAATATTGTACATGACAATCATTTTAATTATTGGAGAATAATTTTTCAATAGCAGTAAGTGTACTTCAAAAGAATTTATTTTATACTTTGTTAGTTCAATATTTACATTTCAGTACACCAAAATTGTACTGACATTCACTGCAAGTTTCAATAAAATTGAAGTGAACTTTAAAAGAAATACATTTTATACTTTATTTGTTTAGGATTTGTACTTCATTTTACTCAAATTGGCTGCCTAGTTTCAATGGAACTAAAGTGTACTTCGATGAAATACATTTTATACTTTGTTTGATTTGGGTTTGTACTTTATTTCCTTCGAATTCTACTCACATTCCTTTTCCAATTTCAGGTGAATTGAAGTAAATTTTAAAGAAATACAATTTATACTTTATTTATTCAGAATTTGTACTTCATTTTTCTCAAATTGGCTATTCAGTTTTAATGAAACTGAAGTGTACTTCGACGAAACACATTTTATACTTTGTTTATTCTGGATTTGTACTTTATTTTTTTTGAATTGTACTCAAATTTCTTGCTCAATTTCAATTGAATTGAAGTGAACCTCAAAGAAACACATTTTATACTTTGTTTATTCAGGGTTTGTACTTCATTTTCTAAAATTGGCTGCCCAGTTTTAATAGAACTAAAGTGTATTTCGACGAAACACATTTTATACTTTGCTTGTTTTGGGTTTGTACTTTATTTTTTTCAAATTGTACTCACATTCTCTACCCAATTTCAGGTGAATTAAAGTAAACCTCGAAGAAACACATCTTATACTTTCTTTGTTCTGGCTTTGTACTTCATTTTTCTCAAACTATACTCAAATTGGCTACCCAATTTTGGCATAATCAAAGAGTACTTCAACGTAAAATAATTTATACTTTATTTTGGATTTGTACTTTATTTTTTTCGAATTGTACTCAAATTCACTGAGTATTTTCAATTGAACTAAAATGTACTTCAATGAAACACATTTTATACTTTGTTTATTTTGAGTTTGTACTTCATTTCTATCAAATTGTACTCAGATTTCAATTCTCAATTCACTACCCAATTTTAATTTAAAATATTATAAATACTTGATGGAAAACTATACTTACATATAAAATAATATTTTATACAAAGTATGCTTCAATTTACATATGTATTTACATACAAAGTGTGATTCAAATCATGATATTTTCATGACTTAATATTGTATGTGTCATTGTTGCACGATATTTGTCCATGTTAATTTTTCCAATAGACTTTCAAAACTCAAGAGTGTCTCTAGCGAAATATTGTACCCAAAGGCACACATAGACGCCATAATCCATGTACCCTTTTGTTGTCTGCTTTTTTTTGGCCTCATGTATTCGCCCATAAGACACCCTAATGAAAGCCTCATGTACCGAGAATAGAATGAAGCCTACAAAAATATTTATTAGTTGTTGATTCTCTACTTTATGAAGAAATCGCAGGAAAAGTAAGCAAACTTACAACGACAATAGCTATCGGTTTGTATCTAATGAACATTATTGAATTTATGTATAAGAAAAAATGAGTTGAGGTGTTGAGGACAACCAAAAACCAATGACTATGTCGACAAATTGATAGGATTATGTAACAACACTGGTTTACAACATCCAACGTGAGGTCTTCCAAATCTTTATGGGTGAAGGAATTAAGTATAGGTATCATCTCCATGAATTCTTCATCCGTCATATCCTTCAAGTTGCGTCCCTCGAGTCTGTCTAATATATTAGCCTATGAAGTATAAAACAAATGGTTATGCTTATTAGAAATGTGAACTAAAATAAGTTAGAAAACCGCCACATACCTGCACTATTAAGGACATAAACCACACCTTGTGTTGATACTTGTTGCTGAAAGATGGCCTGCATAATATCGACATGTCGCAGTCCACTATACTATGTCACTAGCAAGTTCTTTTCCAAATAAAAGCTTACAAAAGTTTCTTCCATCTAGAAACTGTCTTGCTCCCTCTCAGATAGTCACCCTACGTAATTATTAATTGTTAGTTCAGACACTAATTTATCTAAAAGAAAAAAATAAGCAAATTTTGTTACCCCAAATTATCTCTTCTAACAAAGTTATCGATGATTTCTTACTCTTCTATTGGAATAAGTTCATGACCTCTATAATCAATCCTTCCTTTATAGGGATCAGGCGCTTTAATCTTTGGGCTGGCTGGTTCCTCTGCCACCAGGATTGGACTGATGTTTTTGGTCTTCACAATACAAAATACAGCACATTAGGTACAAAGTGTTAACAATTGAAGTAAAAAAGACTAGCACATAAAGTACAAAGAATTGAGTATTAAAGTATCCCCTATTGAAGTATAAAATATACCAACATAGAGTACAAAATCCAAGCACATTTAGTACATGGTATCAACTATTGAAATATTCCATATTGAAATACAAAATATAGCCAACATGAAGTATAGAACTCAAGCAGATTAAGTGTAAAGTATTAACTATTAAAGTACAAAATATAACCAATATGGAGTACAAAACTCAATCATATTAAGTGCAAAGTATCAAGTATTGAAGTATC
>JACGDI010005824.1:271997-294530 GCA_014898725.1 Jacaranda copaia
AAGAAAAATTAGTATATAAATAGATAATAAACTAACCCTTTTAGATAATGTATACTAAAATTTGAATGTTTTGTATTACAAATGCTTATAAAATGTACTTCAGAAACATATAATATATTATACTACACTTTCAGTTAAGGTATACTTCAGGCTTGAATATTTTATGCTATAAATGTTTCTAAAATATACTTCAAAAACACACAATATATTATACTTCAATTTTAGTTAGTGTATACTTTAGGCTTGAATGTTTTATACTACAGTTGCTTCTAAAATATATTGCAGATACATAGATTATATACTGAATTTTCATTTAATGTATACTGCAGGCGTGAATATTTTTATACTACAGATTATGTACTGCAATTACATTAATTATATACTACACTTTTGCCTAATGTGTACTCCAAGCTTGAATATTTATACTACATTTACTTCTAAAATGTACCGTAGGTTATATACCATATGTTTTCGTAATGTATGCTACAAGTTTGAATGATGTTCTGTTCTATAGGTAATACACTATTACTTTGAGATAGTTTTACTGTATAATTTTATCATATAATTTTAGGTAAAAATAAGTATAAATCCCAAAAAATTGAAGTCCAACTTTCAAACCCTTCAAGTACAAATTGGAAACTTCCCATCTCACAACAAAAATCATATGTATATCAAATGAGTTCAAGTATTTAACGAATAAAAAATGAATAAAAATCCTAAACACTAAAAAATCACTAACATTTGAAACTGCAAATTCAGAAAACATACCTGTGTTTCTTTTGCTCACTTCTTTTTGTACTCAGCTTCTTTTCGTAGATGTTTTTCCTTCCACTATCGCAAAAAAATGGCAGAAATTTTGGTGTCTTTTTTTTTCTTTTCACTTCTTTTCTCTTATTCTCACATCAATGACAAAGAAAGAATGGTTTTGTGCCCTTTTCTTTTGGCGCCTCTAGAAGTTGATTTCAGGCAAAAACAAAAAGAGGAAAGCATTTTTCTTGAAGAGAGAAATGCATTTCTCAAGTATTTTTATTATTTTTTCCAAATACAAGGATATACAGGTTTTAAGAGATATAGGGAGTGATTCCTATATTTTGTAAAAAAGTGAGGAGTTTAGTGTGTAAAAATTCAAATGGAGACTGAACATTAAATTAAAAATAGGATTTGGAATTTTTTTCTAATTAACCTTACAAACAAAATAAAGAATTGCAATTATATGTTACTCATTGTCATGATATATATGTGTATATATATTCCATATTATAAACTTGTCGAAATAATTGAGCTACCACAAGTACCTTTATTATTAGTGATGAAATTGAAAGTTGTATTCAGTGAAAAGGGATGTGTTTGGGTTAATTCAACTAAGGAGGTCGAATAATCCAACAATAATATTTCTCGAGGTCTAAGATTTGCAACAACAACAAATGCCAAACTAGCCGAGGTGCCCCTGACGAAGGTACTCCAACATTCAAGTTAGTTCTGATCGAAAGAAGATAATCGAATAGAAGATTAGGAATGTATAGTGTATTTTACATTATCTGGAGAGTAGCTAGCAATGAGATGTTTATAGTCTTCTCCTGGTGGATGATATATCTAATGTGCCCCTATCAAGTGTAGAGGGCTCTTGTCCTTACCTGAGTGTTATTGGTCATTTCCAATTTGGGTACTATTCCAGATGGCCTCATCTCCTGATTTTTAGGATAAACAGTACTCTGGGTAGGCGCCTCCTTGCCAAAGTTAGTGGCAGGGACTATACCAAGTGTCACACGCTATTAATACGGAGGTATGCTGATTGTCAAAATATTAAATGCGGTAAGAATATGGTCAACGCCAGAGTGAGCACTCTAATCAACAAATCATCAAATAGATAAGGCATCAACTAGAGGGATGGTTCAACAGGTGAAGTGGCTTGAAGCCTTTTCTTGGATGTGGTTGAGGGCTATCTGCTTGACCAGACGACTGTAGTCGAGTGATTCCAACCCAACTAGCTCTAGGAACGACGTTAGGCCATGCATGTTAAATGAGCCTGGGTCCTTCATTGAGGTTAAAAATTTGTTGGGTTAGGCCTATTGGGCTATCCCATATCATGAGTCCCCCTCACTTATGGTCTTGACTGAGCTCATCAACGAGCAAGAGCAGGGAATAGATAACTGAATGACTGTTAAGCAGGGAATAGATAACTGAATGACTGTTATGGCAGTTATGATGATTTTATAACGATTATATGTATTCAACCAGGTTTCTATCCTCTCGATTGTGGTTTTTAAGTACTCGACCTGGGCTTCTGATGGTTTTCTCTCATTTAATACGTCGGTTACATTATAGAGTATGAAATGCCAAGGAGCGGTAGAGTAATTATTATTGCCGCTGGGGTTCTCATGTCCAAATGCCTATAAATATGGGGGGTGGAGACATCCATTTACACTTTTGCTGACATTATTCTTGGTTGAGTTCTTGACTTCCAAGCTTTCTATATTTTTTCTGCGCTTAGAGTTTTTATGATATCCACTGTAAGTTCTTTTGCCCATTTATGTTTTCTTTTATTTTTTCATGCGAAGATGTATATTGCCTCAGATAGCGAAAGCACTAAGTTTGAGGGTGTAGCGTTTCAGGGAGAAATTGGGGTTGAAAGCATATTTGAAACAACCTGTGATAGTAGTTCTGATAGCTCGAGCTCGAGCAGCTCAAGCATTGAGAGGGCTACGTTTGGGGGCGCGGCTGGTCCAAGTGAGGTGCTTAAATCACATAATTAACTATTCACACCAAACCATTATACCAAAATAATCTCTAAAATATCCACACCTAACCTAGTGTGAATTAGGGAAATGTACCATATACCTGAAGAATACAAGCCTTTCATGCTTGGGGCTCAAGGTAGGATGCATAATGGTGTTCGAGGAGGGATTGAAGTGTGGCCTTAGATTTCCTTTAGCCCAAGCAATAGTCAACCGCCTGGTAGGCCTCAAGGTCTGCATAACCCAACTTCTTCCCAATAGTTTTGCCACCATTTATAATTTTATCATGCTGATGCACATGTTCGACCAGCCTACCTCAATCACCAACTTTTCAAACCTATTTTATTTATCGATGTCTCAAAAGTTGGGTAGTACAAAAGAGTCTAGCTTTTATTATTTGACGGTGTACCTGCATCGAAATTCTTAGTATTCCCTTTCTCCTCTTATAGCCAGGAGTGGAAAAAATATTTTTTTTTATGATCGAGGGCCAAGAAATTTTAATATTCTGAGGGGGTGGTGGAGGGGGCATGTGGAAATGTCAAGTAACCAAACACTTAGTTGGCCCAATACTTTTATCCGGGACTTGGTTGAATTTGGGCATATGGAGGCCTTAGTGTTGACCAAAGAGAGGTGTTTGGTGTTGGCTAGCCTATTGCCAGCCGAGCTCGACCTGTCCGTGGGTGATCGATTAGGTAGCAATCTTTGTCAATTATGTTAATTGTGAAATTATTTCTTTTTGTTTGATTTTTTTTGCTCAATTTTGATTGATTTATTTTATCTTTGTCAGCAAATTAAGAAGGAGTCATGGCCCAAAGTTGAGCAGAGGCTCAAGCTAGAGCATAAGGAATAAGAAACACTATCGCGCAGCTACTCGATGAAAGGCCCCAACAAAGTTAGCTGCCTGACCCGATCGACCACCATTCCCATCACGCCTTGAATCAAACAAGCGCTCAAGCGCTAATCTGTTTAACTAAAAGAACCTATGTAAAGTAGCCTCATAGGTCGAGGTAAAAGACAGATGATTGAGTAGAGAGGCTCAACGCCTAAAAGGACAACTGGCGATAAGGAGAAATAAAAGGCAGTGACAGGCTACGACCTATTTTGTAAGCGAGGTGATGGGGTACTATCTCAAATTCCTCAATTGCAATTGCCCCATTTTGGGTCTGACCCTACCATGGAGGTAATCGATTCAACCTCCATCATTTAGAAGGGATGATGGGCAGTGATGCCCTCAAATGGATGATAATTAGGGTTGTTCTCCCCGAATCAGCGCAAACTAATGAACTTGAGTCAGGTTAGGGCACTCAGGGCTTTGACTTATCACTATAATTTGATAAGTGGAAGGTCAACTATTTCTCATTGAATTCCTTTTTGAAGAAGTACTATTCACTAACGTTCTATGTTTCAGGTGGGCCAATGGGGATATAACCTCTACCACTGGTCATAATTGGCCTTGGCTAATCGAGAAGAGCTACAAGGGAGAGGGGATGTTGAAACCTTTAAGGTTCAGCTTATGTCTTCCCAGCTCCAGGTCGACTAGCTGAAAAAAAAGGTGGCCGAGCTTAAGGAGCAGTTGAACTCCAAGGATCAACAACTTGTGTAGGTGATGAAGGAAAGGAGTTGAATGGACTCCGTACTAAAAAAGACGCATTTAAACTTATAGGTGAGCTACACCTTAGGTCGACCGGCTAGTCATGCGAATGTGGTTAAGGAGGCTTGGGAGGCCTTCACTCGATAGCTCTCCATCCTACGGCGCGAGGTGGTGAAATAGTTTATATTGAGCCCAACCTTCTAGGACGTAAGTGTAATCATGTCAATCAATGATGCTCATGATCTATTTCACAAGGCAATCAAGTAGCTTGAGTGCCTGGGCCATGCTTTTTGGCTCTATGATAAAACTAAATAATCCCTGCTCTTAATGATAATCTGCAACCTTACCCTGAATTCAATGAAAGTGGGGTCGATGGGGCTATTGAGAAAGACACTACAACAAATGTCCCTACTGAGCCAGTGACTGAGGAGCAAAAGAAATAGGTTGAGATCGAGGCTAAGTTGAATGAGTTAGCAAGCGAATTTGCTTTCGCCAAGGACTTTACTGTCCAGTTGAGGGAAGAGTAGGTTGATGTGGTGTACTACGTGCTATGATTGACTAACTTTATGTCCGATGTCGTAGGACCTTTTCAACCTCCTCAAGTGATTCAGCCGCTTGCATCTGCACTGCCAGAGCCTGATTCAAACTGGTTGAAAGGTGATCAGGCTAGGTCCAACCAAACTTAATCCTAGAGCTTGATGCTATTTTCTTTCTTTCTTTTTTCTTTTTTCTTTCTAATAGAATTGTAATAAATTTTCCAATGAATGAAAAATCTTTTCCCTCATCTGTGTTGAATGAAATAAGTTTAATGCTTCTTGTCGAATGCAACTTTATTTTCACAATAGTATGGGTGCATAGTTGACAACCTAGTCAGTTATCAAGATAATTATCAAGAAAATCCAACGGCATTGTCATCAATTTCACTTAACACTGAGAAACATTTGGTTTCACCTAAAATCCATCATTATAGTCAATTTCTATTATTTTATGGTTGACTTTTTCATCGACTATTGGGTCAATTATTTAGTTTGGGTTAAAAGCCTTTAGTTTGTAGTGTGTAGCTATTTTGAGTTGATGGCGTGATCGATTTAGGACTTTAGTTTGGCAATGTGAATCTGTTTTTATGTCGATGGTGGGGTCAACACAAAACTTGATGGTAGCACAAAATTTCTTATTTGTCGACTACGAAATTGACTTAAATCTTGAGTGGCAACATAAAGTTGCTTATTCATCAACTGTGGGGTTGACTTAAATCTTGAGTGGTAGCGCAAAGCTGCATATTCATCAACTACAGGGTCAACTTAAATTTTAAATGACAGTGTGAAGTTGCTTATTCATCGACTATAGGGTCGACTTAAGTCTTGAGTAGCAATGTGATGCTATCTATTCATTAACTGTAAGGTCGACTTAAATCTTGGAATGATGCAAGGTAGATATGGATGTGACAATGGAAACCAATGATGGTAGTATTGCTGAAACTTTATTCATATCACGAAATATGAGGACAATTATAATATAATTCTTAAATGTAGAATTTTCTCAAGGTGTGGCATTCCACAAGCGAGAGAGTTCATCCCCATCCATATTAGCAAGCCTGTAGGCATTATGCTTTGACACTTTTACCACAGTGTAAGGTCCCTTCCATTCAGTAAAGCTTAGCAACATTCTTAGAGACTTCTACCTTTTTCAGAATAAAGTCTTTGACCTTGAAATGGCGCAGTTTGATCCCTTTGTTATAGTTCTCGGCCATCATCGACCTGTAGCATTGCATAGTATTCTAAGCTTCTTGCTAGCGCTCATCAATGGACTCAAGGTTGAGCTTTCTTTTGGATGTGTTTCTGAGTGAGTGAAAGTGAATAACTGAAGTTGTATGTTAAATGAGTTTTAGAGGGATGATTGCCTTAGACTCATAGACCAGACTATAAAAGATGTGACCTGTGGTTATTCAAGGAGTTGTCCTGTATGCCCATAGCACTCTCAGGAGGTCGTCTGCCCAGTTCAAGCTAGTATCATGTATTCTGGCTTTCAGATGGTCGAGAATTATTCTGTTTGTTACCTCCGTCTGGCCTTTTTATTAAGGATTGCCCACTGAAGTAAAGTATTAGTTGATCCCTAAACTTTCGCACTCGCCTCTGGTACTCCTGCTCTAGAACTAAGTCCCATTATCTGAAATAAGGACCTTAGGTAGGCCAAAATGGCAGATGATGTTCTTTTAGATGAAACTCTTGATGGCAACATCTGTTATCTTTAGAACAACCTCAGCTTCGATCTATTTAGTAAAATATTCGATCGTCATGATTATGAATTTTCACTGGCTAGTCGACTCCAACAACAAACCTAAAATGTCACTCCCTCACTAGTCGAACGGTCAAGAAATTTGGGCATTGACCATAAGTGTGGTGGGTTGATGCGACAAGTTTGAATGGACCTAGCATGATGTACACTTCCAAGCAAAATCCACTTAGTCCTTCAATAATATTGGCTAAAAGTATCTGTACCTGATTATTTTGTGTGCAAGGGATCTTCCCTTAGTATGATTGCCACACATGCCTACGTAGATGTCCTGTAATACTTCGAGAGTCTTATCGGGATCTAGGCACCTCATGGGGGCTTTAGAGATCGTCCTCTTATAAAATTAGCCATGCTTATCAAGCGTAAACTTGATCGTTTGTCTTTGAAGGCGTTAAGCCTCACTCTTGTCCTCGGGGACTATGTTATAGCTCAAGTAAAGTTTGATTGGATCCTACCAAGAGGGGACTATCTCCTCAATACTTTATACCAAGTTTACCTCGAATTGGCCAATTGATAACCTATCGGTGACCAAAAATGTTATTGTCTTGTCTCTTGTTCCCTTGGTTGAGCTAGCAAATTTTGATAGGGCATCTGCATGCTTATTCTCCGATTGAGGTACCTGATTGAATGTGAATTTTTTGAATGACTGCTACAGTTTTCTAACCTTGGCCAGGTACCAGCTCATTGTGGAATCTTTAGCTTTGAAATTTCCTTCAACCTATTTTGCCACCAGCTAAGAGTCTATAATCGCAACCAGGTGGTCAACTCTCTGATCGAGTGCTATTCTCATTCCAGTGAGGAGGGCCTCATACTCTGCTTCATTATTATGATTACATAGTCTAATTTTATTGCAAAATCATATTCCTGTGCTACTGGGGATCGGAGAGCCACTTCTACTCCTTCTTGAGATGTGGTCGATGATTTATCGATGTGCAAAGTCCAAACAAGATGGGCTTTGCAATTCTTCTTTGATAGGTCAACTCGCTTGGTGATGAAGTTCGCCAAAACTTATGCTTTGATGGTTGTTCTTGATTGGAAAGTAATGTCAAATTTTCCCAATTCAATGGCCTATTTGATCAGCCTTCCAAATGTGTCTGGCTTCAACAATACTTGCTTCAGTGGCTGGTTGGTGAGCACTATAATGGCATGAGACTGGAAGTATGGATGTAACCTTTGAGCCGTGGTGACCAGTGCAAAGGCACATTTATCAGACTCCAAGTAATTACACTCTGATCCTTGGAGTGACTTGCTGTAATAATAAACTGGTCGATGGCTACCATCTCTAGTCGAGACCAAGACCGAGCTAATCGATACCTCAAAGATGGCCAAGTTTATCTAAAGTACCTCTCCCAGTTCAGGTTCTACAAGCATAAGAGGCGAGGACAAGTACTGCTTCAACTCGACCAACGCTTGATCACATTATTTACTCTACTGGAAATCCAACTTCTTAGCATTTCTAAGAATTTTGAAAAAAAGGTAAGCTTTTGGCTGCCAATCTTGTGATAAATCTGCCTAAAGCAATGATCCTCCCAACTAGCCTCTGTACGTCTCTGACTGTTCAAGAAGGAGCTATGTCAAGAATGACATGAATCTTTTGTAGATTGGCCTCAATCCCATGCTGACTGACTATATAGCCTAGAAATTTACCCCCACAGACTCCAAATGTACATTTATTCAGATTCAACTTTAGAACAAATGCTCTCAAAATTGTAAAAGTGTGATTGAGGTCGAGCAAGTGGTCTTGAGCATTTTTTGTCTTTACAATTATATCGTTGGCATACACTTCCATTGACTTGCCAATTTCATTTTTAAACATAAAGTTGACCAGCCTTTGGTAAGTTGCTCCGATGTTTTAAGTCCAAAAGGCATGACCAAAAAGCAATAGATCCCATTGGAAACAACAAAAGAAGTTTTATCCCTATCCTCAGGTGCCATGAAAATTTAATGATAGTTGTAGAATGCATCTATCATGCTTAACAACTCACAACCAGTAGTGGAGTTCACTAATAAATCTATTCAAGGCAAGGAGTAAGGATCTTTAGGGCTTGCTTTATTCAAATCTATAAAATTGGTACACATACACCGTTGTCCCTCATTTTTTGGGACGAGTACAACATTACAAAGATATTGAATTTCTATAATATAACCTGTATCTAGGAGTTTTTTTATCTCCTCCTCGATGATCTGAATCCTCTCAGCATTGAATGTCCTCATCTTCTATCTGATCGGCTTGTATGAGAGATCGATATTAAAGTAATACACAATCATGCTAGGGTCGATTCCTTAGAGGTCGGATGCTTTCTAGATAAAGACATCAATGTTTTTTCTCAAAATATCAACCATAAGACACTCTAGGTAGGGGGCTCATATCTATCCCAATGCGAGTTGTCTTGTCGGAATTTTCTTGTTTCAGCTTGATAGTTTTAAATTCCCCAATGGGCTCTACTTGGGTATCCTCCAACTTTCTTTTCTTATTGACTTGGGTCTCTTCAGGTTCCACTATAGAGGCGTCCTCTAAGGTCTTTAATTATGATCGAGTCTTTTGCTTGCTTAACTCAAACAAAGTATTATAGCACTTCCAAGCCTCCTGGATGTTGCACAATAGTTCACTTATGCTCATTGGGG
This sequence comes from Jacaranda copaia, assembly GCA_014898725.1. NCBI lineage: Eukaryota > Viridiplantae > Streptophyta > Magnoliopsida > Lamiales > Bignoniaceae > Jacaranda > Jacaranda copaia. The sequence goes on from JACGDI010005824.1 coordinate 281,241, forward strand.
TTGAGAATTTGATCTTCATATGGTTGGTCAACACAATGGCACAGAAATCGTTTAGGGTTGGTTGATCAATAATAACATTATAAGCAAATGGGGTATCAACCACCAGATAGTTAACCATTAATGTCCTTATTTAGGGTACTTCTCCAAATAACGTTGATAAGTTGATGGATACTTCTGGAATTATTTTTGACCCCAAAACCTAAACAGAGGGGTTTGCACAAGTTTGAACTTTAGCTGGCCCATGTTCATTCTTTTAAGGGTAGAGAGAAAAATGATGTTGGCTAAGCTACCATTATCAATCAGGACCTTTCGTATTTTAAAGTTGACAATCTCAACTAAGACTACATAGGACAATCAGCTTTGTGGTCAATATTCTTTCCTTCAATTTGGGCCCAATCGCTATCTATGAAAGAAATAGGCTCTGCACTCATCGATAGATGGAATGTTGTTTTAACGAATGAGGCTTTGGTCAATTCTAGCCTCCTCTGAGTTTACCTTCTGGCTAATTTTGAGTCCTCTCCTCAGTGGGGCCTCCCGCAATTATATCAATCACACCTTGAATGGGTGGGCTTGTCCTCTCTTCTAAGGCTAACCGATCTTTCTCTACATGGAGTCCAGTCAATTTTGCCTCCTTTGACCTGCGTATCCATGGATACATACTTCTTGAGATGGCCTTGTCTGATGAGCCTCTCAATCTCATCTTGGAGGTTGAAGTATTTATCTGTGTCATGAAAGTGGCAGTACTTTTTTTATTTTTTCATCGCCTCAGTCTCTATTATCTTTCTCAGCCTTTTGAGAAAATTATCATGTTGAATGGCAAATAGGACTTATATCCTCGAAATGCTCAATGGGGTGTAGCTATGGAAATATTTTATTGGAGATCAACCTCTTTTTTGTGTTTATGGTCGTTTCTCTCCTTCTTTTTGTCGACCTCAGATGATCCAAACTTAAGCTTGTTCATCTCTTTCTACGTTATGTATCTCTCTATTAGGTCGAGTAGTTCCTCCATCGACCTCGGGCGCTCAAGCACTAATGTATTGGTGCATTCTTTATGTTTGAGTCCTAAGAATAACATATTGATTAGGAACTCGATCATGGGGTTATCTATTTTTAGGACCTCGTAAAGAAGTTATGGAAGGACTTCCCCTTATTTTGTTTGATGGTATGGAGGTGGGTGTGGGGAGTTTTACCTTTCTCTAGCTGGCAAACTGGAGCAAAACTTTATCATAAAGTTGATCATAGGAGTATATCGATGAGGGCTCCAACTTTACAAACTAATCGAGCACAATACTGTAGAAAGTGGTCACCAGTATCTTGGTATGGACATACTCATTGTGCCCGTGTAGCTGCATCATATGCTTGAATTACATCAAATGTTTATTGAGGTCTATTGAGCCATCGTATCTGGGCAGTTCGATCGGGACTTTTGTGTTGATAATAATGCACTCATCGACATCTCTTGGATGAATGGGGAGCCTCTTTCTCTATGAGACCTCTAGGGGCCCTCTGGGTTGGGCCCTCTCTCAATGTTTCTCCTTGAGATCTCATTGAGGTATCATTTAGTTGTTGGACTTGATAAGAAACTTCTTTCTATTCCTCTCGATTAGCATGGGTGGTATTTCGATCAAAATAAGGCCTTGTGCTATGAGGCTCAAATAGTTTAGGCCGCAAGGTTTATGGATTCTTCTACTTTCTCGTGGTAGTCGCATCTTGAATATTTAACCCTATCGCACTGCAGGGCTCAATTAAATTGAACATAATAATCAACAGAGTCAGTAATTTTCTCTCTTAGCTCTGGTCACCCCCTCTTTCCCTAAGGGCGTCTGGGTCTAGCTTTACATCTGGTTGATAGTTTTCTAGACTCTCGGTGACCACGATTGTCCCTGGTGGATCTTTTCTCTGGTAGAGGCAATTATGGGGTAGCACTGCTAGCCGGGGTTGGCATGATGGTGTGCTTGTTTAATGCAGTGGAAAGTTGGGCAGATATTTGAGCAGAGATTTATTCGCTTATCAACTGCATCAACTAGGGCATAGTCAATGACATAACTTGCTCTTGGGGGGGCATTGGGGCCTGGAGCGTATAAGCCTTGCTGGGGCAAAGAGGGTGGTGGAGATGCGGACTTCCTGTTATCCTCCCTCTCAGATGTAGCTCTTCATGTGTTCATCATCGTTCAGTTGCAATCTCAAGTTTTTCCTTAAACGGCGCCAAAATGATGAGATTGAAAGTCGTATTTAGTAAAAAGGGGTGTGTTTAAGCTAAGTCGACCAGGGAGGTCAATTATTCAACAATAATATTTCTCGAGTTTGAGATTAGCAACAACAGCAAACATCAAGCTAGCTGAGGTGCCCTCAACGAAGGCACTCTGACACTCAAGTTAGTTCTGGTCAAAAGAAGATAATCGAACGAAAGATTAGGAGCATATAGTATATTTTACATTACTTGGAGAGTGGCTGATAGTGAGATATTTATAGCTTTCTCCTGATGGATGATATGTCTAAAATGCCCCTATCAAGTGTAGATGGCTCTTATCCTTGCCTAGGTGGTATTGGTCATTTCCAATTTGGGTACTATTTTAGGTGGTCTCATCTCTGATTTTCAGGATGAATAGTATTCTAGGTAGGCGTCTTCCTGTCAAAGTTGGTGGCAGAGCTAGTGGTAGGGACTGTATCGAGTGTCACACATCATTAATGTGGAGGCATGCTGCTTGTCAAAACATTAAATGCAGCAAGGATATGAGTCAACGCCGAAGTAAGCACTCTGATCGACAAATCATTGAATATATAAGGCGGTCGACCAAAGGGATGGTTGAACAAGTGAAGCAGATTGAAGCCTCTCATTAGATGTGGTCGAGGGCTATCCGCTTGATCATAGGAATGTGGTCGAGTAATTTCGGCCCAACTAACTCCAGGAGCGATGTTGGGCCATGCATGTTAAGTGGGCTTAGGGGCCTTCTTTAAGGTCGAAAACTTGTTTGGTTAGGCATGTTAGGTTATCCCATATCAATTAAAATAATGCTAATTCTAATAACTAAGAACTTTTAAAGATGAGAAATATATGTAAAATGTTATATTTAATAATTATGAATGTAAAAAAGTTGTGAGCTCTAAATGTATATTTTTTTTCTAATTATGCATTTTGACATTCTTATTTTAATTTATCAATAAAAATATTAATATTTTGAAATTTATGAGAATCTAATTGTATAATTTATTCTAATTATCTGTTATTCTTTTGCATTTATAAATAATAATTAAACTATCAAGAACAATATAGTGGCAGGTCAATATTAGACTTTCGAGATGGAATATAACCCATTACAAAATATCACAAAACTCCAATCATTATTTTTTTTTTGTATTTATGTATGACTCTTGCGTTTATTTTGGATACAAAAAACTTTGATAGTTTTAGATTATCCCTCCTTAAACAAACTATTATGGCGGGTGGCTTATTGTAAACCAATGAGTGAAGCCGTTGTATTGTATCGAGGCAAATGGTGAAATCCACTTGTTCCCGTGCAGCCCAACGATCACAAGTGGATCGAGTGCATTTTTCTAAATTCACTAGGGGTATAAATGAGATGAAACTATTCGCAAACGGTTCGAGCTCAATTCGATAAAAGCTTGTATTCGACTCGATTTTTGCAAGCCTAAGTCGAATCGAGCCGAGCCAAACTCGAGCTCGTCAATTAAACAAGCCGAGCTGAACTCAATAATATGCAGCTCGAAAAACTCGCGAGTCTAAACGAACTTTTTTATTATATATACATACACACACATATATAATTATAATCTAAACCAATATAATAAAATCTATAAAGATAAGAAAATAATAATAATAATAATTTAGTTTTTTATTTTTAGAAAAATATAAAACAAAATTATTTAAAAAATTTATAATTATAGATTTTGTTTTGAATCTAAATGAACTCTAGTTAATCAAACCTATTCGAATTTGAGTTCGGGCTTAACGAATCGAGCTTTTCTACTTTTCTATAATGAGATTTATCAAGTTAAGCTTAATAAGGCTCACCGAGCATTCGTTTATTTCAACGAGCTAAGCTTGACTTAGCTTTTTTAGCTCTACTCAAGTTCGAGCTCACAAATTAATAAACGAGTCGAGTTTGAACCTACTAGATTCGGGCTCGACTCGGCTCGTTTACACCCCTAAGATTCATTATAAAATTACTCAGTATCTCTTTGGTGTCATCTTGTTGGTCTGTTGTTTATATTTTAGTCATTTTATGAATTTTATTTAAAGTATTAACTAATATAATAATCACATCCCTCTTTATATCAAGTTAATTATTTTATTAGGAAATTTTTCAAACTTAAATTACATGAAATATCCTATGTTACAAAAAGTTAAGATGGCTTCTACCTAGTTCAAAAAGACAATTAAAAAAAACAAATAAATGAAAAAAATTAGTCAAAGTCAAGATATGTTTAAAAAATATGAAATTGGCAAGAAAAGTTAAATAAATCAAACCAAATATTTAATATTTTAGTCCATATGAATTACGATTATTCTCCTAATAAGGCCATATTAATAAAATTAACTTTTATTCTTGCACAAATAATAACTAGCTTCTTAAATTATGCCTAATTGATCAAAGCAATTCAAGAATATTAATTTATAATAACTCATTTTAATTAGATGTTTTGGTGAAATTTTCAAATTCCCCTACTTAGCTTTCAATTCATCTTTAACCATCAAATTATGAATATTTGTAAAAAGGGATGCTTTTGGGTAAAGAAATCAACGGACAATGTTGATCCTTTTGAAAAAACTAGTGAAAGTAAAAATTCAAACACAAAATGTAGGCCTAAAAACATTCATAGTTATAGGGGTTGAGACATATCTAGTAACTACTCAAAGGAGCAGTAATAGGTAGGATGACAAAATTTGAACTCGTGACATTTATACCCAAAACAAATGAGCTACTAAGCTATGTCATATCTATTCAATTGTACTACAGTTTCATTGTAGAAAATTCCTGTCTTGTTTTCCACATTTCTATTTCCTTCATTTATAAGCATAATTTTTTTTGCCCATTTTGTCTTTTTGGTCTTTCTTTCGACCATGCTATTTAGACCCTCATATATGTCCCGCCAACAATGAGGCAAGAACACTTAGTAAAGATATTCTGGATAAATATGTGCCAATTTTTAACGACCCAAAATAGGGTTTTTTTTTCTAGGATTTTTAATAAACATATCATTTCATATTAATTTTCATCTAAAGATACATCTTTCACTACAATAGTTACACGGCATGTAGTCCCTTTATCATATACTAGATCAATATGAACATTATGAGTTGTCTCATGATAAAACTAGTTGTTAATGATACCTTCTTTTTCCATCTTCCATAACTTGAGCTCAAAGAAGGAAGAGATAAGAGAGCCCCCTATGGAGAATGTAGTTAGAAATTCATAATAGAGTCTGACCATAACGACTAAATTGATTATCTTCGTGCATAAGAATACTAGATTAACTAGTCAAAAATAACTAATTTCGGAATTAAACATGGTATCAAAGATCTTTTAGATGCACATATTCCTTGGGAAGGGTGATTGGAACGTGGGCCTAAGGGTCTTTATGATTCAATCAATAATTCGTTCATTTTCAATTAGGTTTTATTCTAGCTTCTTTAAGAGTTATTAGCCCCTTGGTAACTCAACACATGTTCCTTTACCTACTTATGCATTCATAGCATAGGACTTTACCATTCAAGTTGTGCCTACATTATACACTTATTGTAGGATTCATCATGGCAGAAGCTTGTTTGTAATACGAATATCTTTTTGTTTTGCAAAGATACAAGGTATCATTTTAGGATTCCATTTCCTAATACCATAGCCAAAATGAACTCCTGCCTCCGACATCTCTTTTACGTTGATAATCTTTTCAAAAAAAAGAAAGGGACAATGAACCTTGAACTAAAATAAATAATTACTTCAACAGAACCTTCCCTTCTAATGTTGATTGGTCATAGATAGATGAACAAGCCATTAGCCTTTTCTATTGTTTATTAATTTGATTACCAAATCTTATGATCGCACCAAATACAAATAGTAAAAAAAATGAATATATTTTTAGAAATCATTAAATCCTATAAATAATTATCCTGGTGTATAGTGAAAATTCTATAATAAAAAAAAAGAATTAAATAATTTTATATGGTGAAACAAAATATTTCTATTTTTTCCTTGAATAAATTATTATATATTATTATTGTTGTTGTTGTTGTTGTTGTTCACGATGAACGAGGTGGGCTTGACTTGAGGGTACGGAAATATAATACTGCGAATTTTGAAAGAGAAAGAGATGGACTTGTACAAGAAAAAGAAAGAATGTCATAGGAAAATAAAAATGCCAGGGCTTCGTTTATTTTTTGTAATGACAATGGAGAAAGGGCTTCATCCAAACCTCGTCTAATATTTACCAGCTTCATCTAATAGGGCAAAAGAACATAGAAGCAGACGAAAAGGCCAAAAAAAAAAAAAGTGGGATTATTGGCTGCGGCAATATTGGGTACAGGTGGCAGAGAGCACATTTGGGCGGTGGGAACTTTTGCTTTTTCCTTCGACTTACTAGAATTTATGAAGAAAAATATCCAACTTGATTTGCTAGGATTTAATGAATGAACCTATTGGGTGCACCTTAATTTGCTAGGATTTGATGTATGACACTATTCACCTTCCTTCAGTTTATAGAGAGCCAAAACATTGGTGGAGATAATTAATATGGTCGCCATCTATAGGTATATGTGGCTGCGGCATCAAAGATTCATTACCCCCCTTATGCAAATTGATTGTGTAGATATTTTCCCACCAAACTTTATATTCTAATACACCTAAATAATTAGATTTTATATTTACCCTATTTTATATAATTCATTAACTTAATCAGACCTATACCCTAAAATATCCAGCTAATAAACTCTAAACTAAATCCTACTCTATTAAACCTAAGACCCATGGGTCTATGATTGGATTTAGTTTATTAGACCAAATTTTTAAATTATGTTTTGATCTGACTAATGTTTTCTTATTTCTCAAATTTTCTTATTTGTAAATCAAAATGCTAAAACTACCTAATATTTGAATGATAAAGTAATTTATTAATATTGGCTAATTTTTTTTGCTTATTTTAAAAATTACTAACACTTCGCTTATATAACGAAGTGTACATTTATTAAAATTTGATCACTGAATTTCTTTAATTAATAAATACCACATTAATATAATAATTTCTAATTAATTGCCAAAAAATTGGGTTATTCAATACAAACATAGCATACTCGATAATTTTATTAAATTGAATAACCAAAATAATTTTAATTCTTTTATTTTATATATATTAAAAATTTAAATATACACTTAGGGCACGTTTGAATATATAGATAGGATTGATAAAATTATAATAATACGATGAAATTAAATTGTTGAAGATAATATAATACTATGTTTAGTGACTAGGATTACACATTTTGGATATGTATTTATTTTATCAATCCCTTGTATAGATACAAGGATTAAATAATTGGGTCATGCAATATTATCAAATTTTATGAGTTTTATAGGTATAATTGTCAAATAATTAGCTATTTTTACCAACATGATAAACGATTACATAATCTAGACTAAATTGTGGGGATTATTTATCAATTGATTTGTGGATTATAGACCGGACCCTTCATCCATTAAGGGCTGATTTCTTCAAAATTAAATATTTAATGGGGCTTGATAATATAATCTATCAAGCCCAATTCATACATCCAAACATGCGCTTCAAGTATGCCATGATTATTAGTATAAATTTAATTTTGATATAAGTAATTTGGGTCAACTTGTTAAATTTGAATATTTGAAAAATGAGTAATTTTAAGGTAGAAGATATGTGAATAAGTTTTGCATATGAACATAATTACACTCATTCAATTATTTTAATATATTTTTGAATTTAGGTTTGATGAAAATGATAACTAAATAAAGTTTTATGAGCAAAAAAGTATTAAAGTTGGGAAGGAGGGAGATAGAAGATAAATCATGAGGTTGAAAGTCGTTTATAGTGAAAAGAGTAATATTTAGGCTAATTCAACCAGGAAGGTCGAATAATCCAAGTGCAATGTTTCTTGATATCTGAGATTTGCAATAATAGCACGCATTAAACTAGCCAAGGTGCCCCCAGTGAAAGTACTCCGACGCTCAAGTTATTTTTGGTCGAAAGAGGATAATCGAACAAAATATTAAGAGCTTATAGTGTATTTGGCATTACTTAGAGCGTGGCTGGTTATGAGATTTTTAAAGCTTTTTCTTGGTGTATAATATGTTGAAGGTGCTTCCTATCAGGTGTAGTGGGCTTTAGTCCTTACCAGGGGGTTAATGGTCATTTCAGATCCCGATACTATTTCAGGTGGCATCATCTCCTATTTTTTAGGATGAATAATACTCTGAGTAGGTGCCTCTCTATCAAAGATGATGGCAAGGTTGATGGCAGAATTGTACTGACTGTCACGCGCCATTAATGCGGAGGTGTGTTGTTTGTCAGAATATTAAATATAGCGAGCGTATAAGTCAGCTCCGACATGAGCGTCCTAGTCGATTACAATCGAACAAACGGGATGATAGACCAGAGAGATGATTGAATAGGCTGAAAGGCTTGAAGCCTTCTATCAAATGCGGTCGAATACAACATGCTCAACCATACAGTTGTCATCGACTGGTCTAGCTCATCTAGGCCCAGAATTGATGTTGGGTTGTGCATGTTGAGTAGGTCTATTGTGGGCCTGTTGGGCTATCCCATATCAATGAGTATTTGATATAAGGTATTTTTCGAGTATTAGGTATTTCGATATTTTATGGATATAGACCCTACCCTTACCCATTCCATTTTTCTTAATGGGTCTGGGTAGAGTCCAAGTCTCATGTCTATTTATCGGGTCTGGGTATTGTACTATTGTAATGGGCTTGAGTAGGGCAATACTCTACCCATTGATAGGCCTAAGAGAAGTTACTTCAAAGCATTTTGGCTGCAGCACTCATCACAGTTTCAAATTTGTATTATATTTTTATTTATTTTTAATTAAAAGCATTTTAATCTTTTTAATTATTATCCCAATACTATAATCCATGAAAGTAACCAATCAATACACGTCCACTTTTATCATTCACATCGTTCCATAAAATAAATATGATTTAAAATTATAAAATTATCCTAATTCAATTTTATATTTCTCATTTCATCCTATCACTTTATATCGCAATTCGCTTTATCACCAATTAAAAAGGCCTTGGGGATCTAATTTCTAAAATTGAAATCTTGCATTATTCTCTTAAATGCTTTATCGCTTTTCATGAGTGTGTTTATTCCACTCCGCTTATTTGAATTCAATCTTCCATTAACTCTCCTTACTTATGACTACCCACGAGAAGTTTTATGACGTGATTTTTAGGACCCAGCAAACATGAAAAACCTATCTCATACGTCGATTCTGTTGAACTACCTCTTCTACTTTCTTTTTTCTTTTTCTTTTTTCCTTTTTTTCCCCTCCCTAATGAATTAAATATATATATATATATATATATATATATATATATGTAAAAGCAATCAAATGCATATATGAATGGTTAATCAATAATTGGCTTAGATAAAAACAATCACCACCAAAAAGTAGAACATTGTCAAAATAAATGCAATTGAGGTGAAACACAACTATAAAATTAAAATAATTTTAAGAAAATCATAAAAGATTAACTTCATATGAAATTAATAATTTAAATGAGGAAAGAGAAAAAAATTATCATCCAAAAAACAAAAAGGAAAACATGAATACAAACTTACAAAGCTGAAAAGAACTAAGTATAATTAATAATATTGCAATAAAAATAATAAACTTTTGCATTCCTCAATATGATTTTACCTAGCTTAAGCTCGCAACTAATATGAACATTCATGAACTTTTTTAGTGTGTTAATATAATGTGTTAATTTTATCAAAACTAGTAATTTTGGCACATTTTGTGTGTATTAGAATTTTTGTAATATAAAATAAATAAAATATTTATTTATGTTCCTATATAATACTTCATTTTTGAAAAAACAATTTCAATATGTTTATTTGATAAAATAAATAAAAACTTTTTTTCTCATAAAGTGAAATAATTCCGAAACAAAAGATAATATAAATTAAAGAGAGAGAAAAAATCTCACATTAAAAGAAAGAGTAGATAAAATTTGTCATAATTGAAAAAGTTAATTTCATCGATTTATTAAAAAATATATAAAGTTAGTATTTAAAGATTCAAGTTTTACATCGAGTGATTATTTGGCTCAATTATATCGGTCATATGTATAAAAAAATAATAATAATAATTGATTAGTAGTATAAATTTTCATGCTAAGAACATAATTATTTACATTCATGCTTTTTGACGTGGAACATCCTGGTTCCTACTTTAATACCGGTATAATGATTCACACATAATCTTCCCAAATTTTCAATTTTTAAATATTGAATTGGAGTGGCAAATATCTTAACTTCATGACATTCAAAAAGAGGGGGGCATAAAAGAAGGAAAACAAAAATTCCGACCTGCCGGATTCGAACCAGCGACCTAAGGATTGCTATGAAACCACTACAGTCCTCCGCTCTACCAACTGAGCTAAGGTCGGTTGTTGAGGGAGTCTGTAAAATATTTAATAAGAATCAATCTGATTTAACGTGATTCCCACACCATTACTAACCAAACCGGCATCACATTTAGGAATGTAAACGAATTGGATACACTTTTTTTTTTTTTTATATTTATATATATTTAATTTTTTAAATATTTGAATACGAATATGGATTTGAAGGGTATTAAAAAATGATATCCGAATTCTTATTCGTTGGATACTAGTCGAATTCGGATATATCCATATCCGATTATTTAAATATCTATTTACAAATATCTAAATATGTAAATTTGTAAACTTATAATAAATACATATTTTAATTAATAGAAGGAACTATATAATTTTATTAAAAAGAAAATAATTAAATAAATAGCATAATTTTTAATCAATAATTTACTTTATATTTGATTATTAGTACTTAATAATAATAGTAATAATAATAATAATAACAATAATAATTGCATTTAAGTATATTAATTATAAAGTCAACCAACAATAATTAGTTGATTAATTTTATTCTTCAATTATAATTTATATATATGTGGATTATGAAATTTTTATTAAAAAATATAAATAATATATTATTTAATAAATATATATTCAAAGCGGATATTAAACAGATCGGATACACATTTATCATACCCGTATTTGTTTTTAATTGGATATCTACTAATTGAATACAGATAATATCTGCTTTAAATAGATGCAGATGAATTTTGTGTAAACGGATACGAATGCGAATGATAAACGAATTTTTGAATATCCATTTCCAACTTTAAGCTCTAATCACATTAGAATTCTATTACGTGCTTTCTGAATTAATGAAATTATATTAGTAAATTAAATGATTTAAGTTAGTTTAATATCAACTTCAAGAAAACTATGACCTTGATTATTTGTTTTCTATTTCATTTTTTGTCTTTATCTTTCCATTATTTATGACATTGAAAATGTGTTGGTTTTACCCGTACTTATATGAAGTATCATTTATTTTTATTTTCACACTTATAATTATTAATTTCAAACGTAAATGCTAAATTAAACAATTTAAGTTGGTTTAATGTCAAATTAGAAAAACTATAACGTTGATTATTGTTTTTGTTTTATTTTTTGTAATGATTTTTTCTATCATTTAACATGAAAATGGTTTTACTAGTTCTTATGTAAAATATCACTTACTTTTGCTTTCATATCTATAATTATAATCATTAATTTCAAATAGTTTTTATTTATATCAATTTGTTTTGATACTTAATTACTTTAAAGTAATCCAAATACACTAATTAATTGATATTAATAATTTTTTTTATCATTGATAAGTAATAAATTAATAATAATTTTAATTTAATATGATTTGTGATATGGGTAGTGATATGGGATAGTTCAAGAGGCTCATTTAGCCCAACAGGCCTAGTATCACTTCTGAATTGCCCAACAGGTCCAACACCTTCAGCAATGACTGTCTAGTCGAGTTCGTTATATTCGATTGCACTCGACAGGAAGCTTCATCCGTTCCAACATATTCTGCTTTCTCCGTAATCGACCAACCAAACCTATTCAATTTATATATCGATATGATAACTCACCACGGCGTTGACTCAGATCGCATTTATTACTTTGATAGACAGCATACCTTCACATTAATAGCGCATAACAGCCGGTATAGTTGCTACCACCAACTCTGCCATCACCTTTGACAATGAGGCACCTATCAGAGGTACTGTTCACCCTAAAAAATAGGAGATAAAGTCATCAGAACAGTATCGAGATCTGGAATGACCATCAACCCTCTAGTAAGGACTAAAGCCCAATACATTTGGTAAGGACATCTTCAACAAATCACACATTGGGAGAAGGCTATAAACCTCATAGCCAACCACACTCTAGGTAATACCAAATACATTATAAGCTCTCTATATTTTGTTTGATTACTCCATTTCGATTAGAACTGACTTGAGTGTCGGAGTCCCTTAGCCGGGAACACCTCAACTAGTTTAACGTGTGTTGTTGTAGTTCTTAGACCTTAAGAAGAATATCAGTTGAATTATTCGACCTCCCTAGTCAAATTTTCCCTAAACAGTACTCTTTCACTATAAACAGCTTTCAACTTCATCATTTTTGGCGCTGTTTGTGGGAACTCTTGAGATTGCAACGAGAAAATGGTAAAGACATGCAAAGCCACATTAGGAAGGGAGGAGAATAGGAGTCCACATCTCCACCTCCCCCTCCACTCCAGCAAGGTGTGCACGCTCTAGGTCCTAACGCCTCTCCTCAAGAGCAAGTGGTGATACTAACCATGTCTCAGTTAATGCAACTAATAAGCAAGCCAATCTTTACTAAAATCTTAGCCCAGCTATCCGTCGTGCTAAATAGGCACACAATAGTGCCTGCCCCTACCTCTAGTGCCACCCCTCAACCACCTCATCTAGAAGATAAGTCCCCCCGAGATAATTGTGGCCGCCAAGAATCTAAGAGACCGCCCACCCACTGTGAACCTAGTCTTAGACGCCTCCAGGAGAAGAAGAGGCGACCAGAATTGTGGGAAAAGATTGTAGACTCAGTAGATCACGTTCGACCTAATCAAATCCCGCAGCGTGATAAGGCCGAA
>JACGDI010005826.1:6181-19549 GCA_014898725.1 Jacaranda copaia
CCCGTGCAGCTGCATCATATGCTCGAACTGCATTAAGTGCTCATTAGGGTCTGTTAAGCCGTCGTACCTTAGAAGTCCAGTCAAGACCTTGGTGTCGATAGCAATATGCTCGTTGACAATCTCCTAGATAAAGGGGGAGCCTTTCTCTCAATGAAACCTTTGGGGGCCTTCTGGGTTAGGCCCCCTTTTAGTGTTTCTCCTCAAGATCTTGTTGAGGCGTCTGTTTAGTTGTTGCACTTGGTGGAAAATTTTTTCCCACTCCTCCCAATCAGCTTGGGTGATGTTTAAATTAAAATGAGGCCTCGCACACTCAACCCTATCGCGCTGTAGGGCTAAAATAGGTCAGGTTGCATGATCTGTAGATTCATCCACTTCTTCACGTTGGTCATGTTTGGAATGTCAATCCTATCGCGTTGCGGGGCTCAATTAGATTAAACGTGGTGGTCTACAGAGTTAACAATTTCCTCCCTTAGCTCCAATCATCCCCTCTCTCCCTAAGGGCATCTGGGGCTAACTTCCAATCTGGCTGGTGGCCATTTGGACTCCGGGTGACCACGACTGTCCTAGGGGGACCTCTTCTTTAGTGGAGGCGATTGCGGAGTTGCACTACTAGTTAGGGTTGGCACGGTGATGTGCCTGTTCAATGCTGCAAAAAGTTGAGCATAGATTTGTTCACTTATAAGCCACATCAGCTGAGGCATGGTCAGTATTACAACTTGCTCCTGCAGGGCGCTTGGGCTTGGAGCATGCGAACCTTGCTAGGGCGTAAGAGAAAGTGGAGATACTGATCTCTTGTTATCCTTCCTCTCAGATATGGCTCTTCTAGTGTTCACCATTTTTTCAGTTGTAATCTCAAAGTTTTCCACAAATGGTGCCAAAAATGATGAGGTTGAAAGTCATATTTAGTGAATAGGGTAGTGTTTAGGCTAATTTGACCAGAGAGGTCAAATAATTCAACAGTGATATTCTTCTTGGGGGTGAGAACTGCAACCAATAGCAAACGTTAAACTAGTTAAGGTATCCCTGACTAAGGCACTTCAATGTTCAAGTTAGTATTGGTTGAAATGAGGTAATCGAGCAACAAAATAAGAGCGTATAGTATATATGGCATTACCAGAAGGGTGTCTGGCAATGAGATATTTATAGCCTTCTCTTAGTAGGTAATATGTCTAAGATGCCCCTATCAAGTATAGAGGACTCTTATCCTTGCCTAGGAGTGATTTGACATTTTCAATCCCGATACTATTTTAGGTGGCATCATCTCTTATTTTTAAGGGTGAATAGTACACTGAGGGTGCGCTTCCCTGCCAGAGTTGGTGGTAAACACTATATTGGGATGGCACGCGCCATTAATGCGGAGGCATGTTGCTTGTCAAAACATTAAATGTGACAAGAATATGAGTCAATACTGGAATGAGCACTCTGGTCGACCACTGCCGAGCAAATAAAGCAATCAACCAAAGGGATGGTTGAATAGATGAAGCGGCTTGAAGCCTCTTGTTAGATGTAGTCAAGGGCTATCTGCTCAACCAGACAACTGTGGTCGAATGATTCTGGCCCAGCTAGCTACAGGAGCGACGCTGGGCTGTGCATGTTAAGTGGGTCTAAGGGCCGTCTTTAAGGTAGAAAACTTGCTAGGTTGGGCCTGTTGAATTATACCATGTCACTCATATTCCACTTCATCTATATATATATATATATTATTGACGGTAAGAGATATTGATAATTTTTTTATTGTTATCAAGAGTGTGTTTTAGGCAATGTTTGTGTTACAAAACTACAAATGTACAACTTTTCTTTTCGTTTATTTAGAAGGTTTAATATTGTTACATATGTTTCAAGCATTTCTAAGGTAGCGTAATTAAAACTACACGCGCAACAATATGATACAAGACGCTTATGAAGGATAGCCACATTGATTGTTACTACAAACACATTATTACTCCGCAAGTAGGATTATGCTATTAATTGCTTTTCATGCGTCAAAGAATTACAATTATTTTACATTGGCAAAATTAAGTCTTGAGGAATTTGTTCACTATGAATCCAGAACTATACAATATAATCTAATTTGTACATATCTTACGCAATGAAGTTCCTAATTATCTTAATTTTTGGATATTATTACAATATTCTAAGCTAGACCTTCTCCCCTATTTGAGTTAGAGTTGAAAAGAGATGCAGTCAATAACCTCGACTTTTCTCCATTGTGAACTTCGTAGGATTTGATTTAAATCAGCCACCAAACTAAGCATACTCAATGAAACCTTAGTAATGTGAACTAAAAATAAACTCAGCCTCACGAGTTATGTCTCATATAACTTTTGTTTGGTTTTTCTTTTTTCCTTTTTCTTTTTATTGTTGCGGTGGGTGGGCGACTCAAATGTTAATTACAGTCCAAGTAAACATTAGATTAGTCCCATCATTTTGTGCACAATATAAAATATATTATAATTCGTGCATTCACGTGCAAGACACGTACTAAATCATGCATGGACTAATATTTACATGATTCTAATAATTCTATTTAAGATGAGTAATTTATTGAACAATTATAGAACCAAAAAAAAAAAAAGGAAAAGAAAAGAAGTATAATTCGGCAGTCTCTTTAAATGATCAGATCTGGTAAATAAATTATAACAGAAGGAAGAATCCACAGAACCTTCTAATTCCACTTCATTAGGCAATAGTAGTTAATTTTTTTTTTTTCTCAATCAGTATTAGTTGCATTTTAAAGAATTCAATTTCGGTTAAAACAATGTGTTAATTTCAGTTAATTTCCCACATGAAAGAAAGGAAAGAAGTTGAAAGGAAAAGGACATTGTCTCTACATTTGAGGAGAGCAATTCTCCTAAGGCATTTCAACAACTAGATATAACTCTTGTGTATTCACCTCAAAGAGCAGTACAACAGTCAAAAAAGGGTGATAAAAATTCTTAATAAATGACCTAAACCAATATAAAAGAATGATACCCTGCAGTATGAAGAATGGATAGTTTTTACAAGTTCAAAAAGAATAGTTTTTGGTTGAAAATTGGATGCTATTACAAATGGCATATGGTTTTTGTACGAAAATACAACACAAATCATCTAGAGACACACAAGTTTTACAATTTTAAGGGAACTTTTTAGGCACCAAATGAGGAAAAAGATTTACAGAAGCTTTCACTAAATTGAGTTCCATTCTTGCAACTAACTTACACACCTGATGATGTTCTGTTTATCTTCTGAGCACCCAATTTAGGGGCGGCAGGTTTCATTCCTCGTCCTCGTCCAGCTGATAAGGGCTTGTGCCCCGTTGTAGGTGGTGGAGCTGCAATTGAAGCCCAAAGGTCGTCGTCCGCTGATCCTCCACTAGATTTCAGATACAAAGGCTTGGATGACGTTTTTGGAACTGGGGCAGCAATTGCACCCCAAGGATCATCCTCATCAACGGCTCTGCTGGCTTTTGAGTTCAGAGGTTTCGATGTAGATTTAGGTGCAGGATCTGCTATGGCACCCCACAAGTCACCATCATCATCTTTACTTGTCTTTAACGTGCTTTTTGGCCTTGAATTTGAAACTGAAACAAATATTACACTTCCAATTAGATGAAAAACCATAATGCTCTTAAAATTTCGAATTTCTATGGGGTAGATGATAGCACCACCCTGTGGTTTTGGCACAGCAACGGGACGCTTCTGAGCTGCTTGGATATTTGCAAGAGCTGCAGATGGTTTTGGCTCCTCCAGTGGTTCAATGTCATCCCAGCCATCTTTATCAATGTCATTGTCTCCATGAATGCCATTTTCAAGTTCTCCCCATTCATCAGTTGATGTAGGGGATGCAGGTGGAGGGTTATCAGCTAAATCAGTTAAATCAGTCCTGGAACTTACACGGACTGGTGTTAAATTTGCATCATCCATCACTGATTCATCAATCCATCCACACAAGCAGTCACAATTAGTTAAAATAGAATCGTCAAAGAATTCAACATTCCATAAGCATAGAAGTCTGTATATGAGTACAAATTTTAAAAGGAAATATAAATATAAATGTGTGTATGTATGGGGAGAGAGAGAGCGAGAGAGAGAGAGAGAGAGGCAAAATGTGCACCAGAGTTGGTATTGGAGATTGAAGATGCAAGAGGTGCACTTGTGCTTGATGAAGTGAGGGTACTCTGTTCAGAAGCTTTGCCTTTGGTCAAAGAGCTCATTGCCCATCTGCATCACGAAAGTGACAGTGATACTAAGGGGCCAAAATTCGTAATAGTACCTAATTATTCTAGGAAAGGAATTCTACAGTTGCACCAAGTAACTGAAACATAATTTGAGTTTATGAATTGACTGGCAATCAGGGGAAAAGGCAAAACAAACAGGTGGATGTTAGCACAAATAACTAACCATAACATTATAATTATCGGCCAATCTAAATCAAAATGACAAGCAAACAAAATAGAGTACGCATTAAAATCCTAAAAGTTTTGATACTCAATCATAACAAAATACTAGTTGCAAGGTCACCAACAAATCCATGAGGTCACCAGCAATTCAAACTAGAAAATCATTTATCAACCCCAAACAACAAAACCAAAAAGAGAGAGAGAGAGAGAGAGAGAGAGAGAGAGAGAGAGAGAGAGAGAGAGAGAGAGAGAGAGAGAAAGAACGAGAAAAAAGAAATGAAATGACCTTCAACTTGCAAGTTGCAACTTAGTGAATTTGGCAGACCATGTTATCCTTGCTCATAATTAGATGAATGGAATTCTAGAACTCAAATATCCAGATTTTGAGAAACTGAGCTGACATTAATAAGTGGACTATTGAATGAAATTCAACTCAAACATGATTGGAACCTGAAAACTGTAAAATCATCATATTCAAAACTGTAATTTAGTGATGCTCGTAATCAGGGTTATCTTCGATGCATTACTTATTCTTTCAAATATCTCCTGGATCTATACCCTGATGAAACTTGCGTGTGGGTGCATGTGTCTTCTGTGTCAACATTGTTGCAGTGTATAGCTTATCACCCAATTGGCCTTACAGTGTGCAAAACGATATAATAGTTTTTGTTGATTCTCTAAAGTCAAAGAATATAATTGAATTTTTATTGAGATTCAATAAATTTCATCTCATGCTCTTTACTCAAAATAAAAAACTTCATAGCAAACCCTATCTCATTCTTTTCGCTCATAATTAATAGCTTCGTACTTTACTTTTTAATTAGATTATTTCTGTAGTTTTTTTAATTCATAATGATGCTAAGAACATTATGGCATTATAAAACATCATACCTAAGATGATCTTTCATTTTCATTCTTTATTTTATTTTGTTTTTATGAGGAAACCCGAACAAAAGACCCTTGTCTTGCTAAATCCTCATCACCCAATAACTTTTATGCCTCTTAGTTTAATTTTTATTTTAAGTTAATTTAATTTGTTAAATAAAATCATTTCATCTCAAAGTAAATCCATTCAATTTTCTAATACTTGAGTTGGCTCTTCCAGTACATCTTGGTGCATTATGCACTGGTGTAACTATAGTTTCAAGGCAAAACAAAAAGCTTAAATAAGAGATTTTAGGAACTTCTTCCATTGCTTATCCAAAGCTGATTCAGGTGGAGTGAGGAAGACAAATTGGGCTTCAGATTCATATAAGTACTAAAAGACAGACTTGAATCAGCATACCCAAGTAAACTTGCATTTCCTGGTATAGATGATATCCCTGTGCCTGCTGCACCTGTGGCATCCCCAGTGGTTGTCTAGAAAGAACCACAAGAGACCATCAATCCTCAATAAAGATATAGAATGAAAGAGAGGGAGAGGGAAAGATATAGACATGAAATAGCACTCAACAAACTTAGCAAACCTCATTGTGAGAACAGAAGAAGATAGATAAAATACAGGACTTATGATCATAATTTTAGACAAAAATAAAAGACAACCATGAACCATAAACTAACTGCATATGAATGAAAACAATACGAACATGGAGATCCATGCAGGCATTTCCCGAACATGCACTTCACACAAGGTCAGAAGAAACCCAAGAAATTATGAGTACAGGGATGACTCAAATAATGCGAGTAATATAAAAAAGTGTTGTAAGAACAGCGCTTTCCAATGGGGAGTTCAATGTTTTCCAGAGTTCTTGGAGATCCTAAGATAAATTGAAATGCCAACAAGAATATATCTCACAATAATTAAATTGGTGAACATCAGAAATCCAGAAAAATACACTCTTTGGACATTTTGTGAATGCATGCACCACAGGGCAAAAGTCCTATCATTTTCCCCAACAAGATGAGACTTGGTTTATCTAAAGAATCAGTCAGACTATCTTAAGAAATTCAATGTGAACTTAGCATAATAATGCCATATTAATTCCAGCATAGCAGCGCCTTCACAAACATCCAAAAAAAGAGACCAGAAGAATTATTTACACACCTTCTCATGGTATTGTTTCACTAATTGCAAAAATTGTTCAACAGCTTGGAATGCTTTTGATCGAACGTCACTGCAAACAACAGAGGAGAGTGAACAACAGACACAAAAACTACGCATGCAAAGTCAAACAGAATAAGCTTCCCAATAACAAAAAGCAATAATGTGCACATGAGATAAAGCAAGAGAAAAGCACATCCGTGGAAACTACCCTACCAAGGATGCAATGCCAAAAGTTACAGTGACAATAAACCACTGAAAAGGGGTAAAAGGAAAAAAAGAAGGGGGTGGGGGTGGGGGTGGGGGGGTGAAGAATGCGTCAACTATGTCAAGCATGTATTCCTTAGGCATTGATGGACCCACAAACCAGAATCTCAATCGTTACAATAAGAGTATAAGCAAGTTTGATGCAAAGATCCTGAACAATCAGAAAACCAACTAAATAAGATGACATTTGATTTACTTCCCAGATTTAAGTAATGAAAAATAGGTCATGAAAATTAAAAAACAGAATAACATTGGAGGGGTAGAGAGACACTACATTAGCATGTTATGCTGCATTCATCAAAGAAGGTTTTGTTGTGAGAAAAAAAAGATCCATTCCTTACACAAGCCCAAGTGCAATCTCTTTTTGAAACTTCACATGATGTTGACACATCTAAAAGCCACCAGTAGAAGGCTCTTTAATGTAGAAACCTCATAACTTTATTGAGTTGACCTTACAATAGTTTTAATTGTATAAACATGCCATCATGTGAAAAAAGGATTGCACAGAAGTTGATAGCCAATGTCTTTCGGTAACCAAAAATCTGTTGACTGTGGTTATGGAATTGTGAAGGATCCAACTCAAAGAAAATCCTTAGTAACAAGAACTCACGAGCCTCAGCAGTACATTTTAGGGAAAAGGGTGAACAATATAGATGGAAGAAGGTAAAAAGTCAATCAGAAGAAAATAATACCTGTCAGGATCAATTGTCAGGACAACAACATTTGGCAAAATTCTAGTTGCAATCTCAGTGGCATCATAATAAGAACTAGTGGCACACAAAGCCATAATACCTGATACGATAAGGAAGTAGCATTATTGGAGAAGAGGGAAGAAAATACAAGAGAGGAAGCTTTGGGTAGAGGGGAGTAATTTTTAAGTTCTTCAGGAGGGAAATCGTAGCAACTTGCAATAGGAAGTTGTCTTGGACAAAAGGCTCTATGAGTTACTAACTCAAACACATGTTAAAGACTTAATAATAATAGGTCAAGAAAACAGGTAATTCTTTACCTGCTCCTCGGGCAGGAGAGAATGTATCTCGCAAAGCTCGAACAGTAAATGCATTTATCAAAACTCTTTTCCTTGTCTGCGTTGCAGTAAATTCTTGAGCAGTCAATAAATCATAAGAATATTTGTCTCCAAACAAAATGATGGGGTGAGTTATAACTTCTTAACAGTCAACAGAAGGATAATCAGTGAGGACAAGTTGGTACTGACCCCCTCATTAAGGTAACTGGCAATATTTCCGAGCAGTATGGTAGTATTTGTGCGAATTGCTGGTTCTTCATCAACCTGCATTGCACATGAAAAAGGAAATTTTGGAATCCACAGAAGCAAAGTTGGGCAAAAACACAGCACATTCGAGTAACTACCTGATTCCTAAATATGCATAAATAGTGCATACCTGAAGCTTTGAAAGAAACTTTAATAATGACCCAGATATTGTGCGCTGAGAGAGCTGTGACAAGATAAAAATAAATAAATAGACTAATAAGAAGAAAAAATAAACAATGAAGAAACTAAACCAGATAGCGTTTGCTCAATCATCAGT
Source organism: Jacaranda copaia (assembly GCA_014898725.1). Taxonomy (NCBI): domain Eukaryota; kingdom Viridiplantae; phylum Streptophyta; class Magnoliopsida; order Lamiales; family Bignoniaceae; genus Jacaranda; species Jacaranda copaia. Next base: position 14,421 of record JACGDI010005826.1, read on the forward strand.
GATCTGTCTGTATATACTAATCACTGTAATGATTTGAAAAGTCATTTATTCATTTTATATAATCTAGTACCAGCAATGTTCACTGCACAACATGTTTCTGATGCGCTCAAATTCAAATCCATTTATGATTGTTGTAACAGCAAGGTTATGGTGCTCACAACTTCATATTGCTATATAATCAACAATAACATAATTAATCCACCTTCGAGCATTGCATCTAGCTTATCATTTTCAATTGAAACAGCAAAATAATTAAATATCGCGACGAATGAAGTATATTACTTGACATTGGTGGCGTGGTAATGATAAATGAGGAACGTGGAGTAGCAGATTCCAGAAAAATGTCATTAAATTAACACTTTATGGGCATGAAACAAAGATTGTGCACCGCTTCAAGTTTTATTATTTCCCTTAAGCAGAACCTGCAAATAGTTGGCCTCTAGGGATGCAATTTAATTATCTATATCCTGCACTTTAAGAATACCTAAAGTAATTCAAATAGACATTATATTTTAGAAGGAACACTTACCTTAGGAGCTAGGACAAGCATAGATTTCAGTGTCAATTCCCGTAGAAAAGCCGATGTGTCAGAGAACCCATTAGCAACGTGGGAGTAAACCTATTATATAACATACTTTTGTTACATCCCCAGTAGAATACAGCATGTCAAAAGTTTTTGCATCACTTGCAGGGGAGATTGAACTATAAATTTATAATATCATACTTGTTCATCAACAATTTGTGTAGATAATGACTCGCCATACTGATCAATATGCTGTAGAAGACCAACGCGAATAGCACGATCGTTTGATGCAAAAAGTTTGACAATTGTTGGTAATACCTGCAAAGACAAAACAAAGTTTAACAACAAAAAATTGTTAACATTTTCATTCCTAAAAATTACAGCTCAGACAAGCAAAATCTAGATACAAAAGGTCGCCAAGAAGATTTAAAGAAACAGTAACCTTGAGACTATATTCTTCTGCCGAAAGCCAAGATCCCATTTTCAACAATGCAGTCAAAGCAGGTGCAGTAGCTGAACCAAATTCTAGGGCGGATGCTAGTAATGGAAGCAGCTGGAAAAACCCAAAATTGTAGTGAAATAACTCACCCAAAATTGAACTACAAAAAATTGGACACCATAAGATACCTTCTTCAGCACTATCTGACGAGGAAGCTGGTCCGCAAGATTTGGAAGCTTACGGAAAAAAGTATCCTTTTCTACACTGTCCTTCAAATTAAGAACTTCCATAAACTGTATGGTCTCCACCAACTTATTTTGAAAATATTCTGACAATACATCACCAGCAAATTTTAGCTCATGAAAGAAACTCCACATTCACTCAGAAAACATGTAAGGCAAAGTTTTATATCATTAATTTCCTTTTATTATGAGAGAAACTGAATAAAAGGAAGAATAGCACTGTTAATCCTTCAATAAGAAAAAGATTAACAAAATAAGCCCAACAAAGAAAAGAACTGCAATGCTATATCCAGTCTATCAAATCATTATTTTGTTTTAAGAAAAACTCAAGCAAAATAACAAAGTGGATAAAAAAGAAAATGAGAATGACTATCTAGGTATTCAGATATCAAAGAGAACCAAATAGATATCAGAATCAGTAACTAAATATCAACTATACAGGCAAAGGTTTAAGGATATGTTAAAAGCCAAACTTTTCAAAAGATAGAAATTTTATAGACATTGTGTATGTCAAACAAGCTTAGCAGAACTTGAGACAAGAGGACCTAATGGCTATCCAGTTACTAACTAGCAAAATCAAATGATCTTACTAATCAGAATATTCTATCAAAATGAAGCAACCTTATTTTCTTATAACCCATGCATTGTGAAAGTACTGAAAATTTTTATTGCCTGATTGAAACTGTTTAGCAGTTATTTTGTTTGAGATTAGTTAAATACTATTTTTGTGAAGAAAAGGCAGTAGGCTTTTTTAGGTTTTATAGAAACTGGCAACTTTTATGCACAATCTCTAAACAAGTAACCGAGGTGGTCTTTGAACTCAATACGGCAGCAGGAGTTTTCTTATCCCATAAATAGTTATTGCAAGTACGAGCAACCTACATTAGCTTTTCAATCATATATTAGAAATTTTGCAAACTTGATCCACGTGCTAAGATTTTTACAGCATAAAATAAGAAAAATATTAAATTTATTGTTTTATACATCACTATGATTTTTTTAATATTTTTAATGTAATTTCTAAATTTTTAGGATAAATAAATAAAAAAGGTTAAGATGAAATATAATAATAGAAGGAAAACGAAAAGTTGAAATAGGGTTAAGTTCGTCTGACTTATAAAATTAACACACTACTAAAACCATTACACTTTATACATAGTATAGATTTATAGAATAAACAAAATGAAAAAAATTTAGATGAAATAAACTAATAGAAGGAAAAGGAAAAAAGAAAGAAGTAAATTATTAGAGAAAAAAAATAGAGAGAGAAGCAAAGAAAAGAAAACTAACGCGTTATTATCTTTTGAAATAGGATTAATTTTGTCAACTGAAAGAAAGATGATAGATTTGAGCACTCTTGGTTCCCCATGAAACCCCAGACCTATAATTGTAAGCACAAACCACAATACTTTGTCTTTATTTAGGTTTGTATAGCATTTTAATTTATTTAATTAATCCCCCGCATTAAGAAGGCTGATATTTGTTTATTTTGCCTTTTTGTGATGGCTTGGAAGAACGGATATGAAAGTGAGGCAAATGGAAAAATCCAATGATATCAAGACCCAAGCATGGAAATGAATTCAAGATGAACAAATGCCTCACTCTTATGGATCAACTTGTGCCTTGGATTGTAGAGGAATGAGAGCGGGAAGGATGCTCGATTTCAGTTATTGGCCCTACATATTCTGAGGAATGCTTCACATCTGTCGATAAGCGAATTGAAAATTTAACAAAGCCAAAGAAACTGAAGCGGAGTGGAATTTGGACTAGCTTGCCAGTCTTCAAAATTTAAGAGCCATCATTAGTTTGCCAAATGCAATACCAGGGCAAGCTATATAAGAACTCCCATCCAAACAAAATTTACAAAATTTTAATTCAATAAACATCTCCTAGAAGTTTTTGAATAAAAATGCACCAAATGCTGATTGTGAGAAGTAGACAAATTTTAAGAGCAACAGAACAGGAAGATTGAGAAACAACGAAGTGAATATCTTGTTATAAAATAACTTATTCGGTCCAAACAGTAATAATAATCTCATGTACATGAGAATAATAATAACTGCAATAGTCTTTATCCAATTAAATTATGAAATACTGAAAAATGCTGATGCATTCTCCACTTGCGCAACATGTATGAAGGAAATAAATGAGAAACAGAATACCAGGTGTAAATTGTAAATCTAGCATCCAGGCTATGCGGGTGCCATCGAATATTTCAACACCCTATACTCGGAAATCAGAAAACTAGAACTCACCGCTGTTCTCGAGAAGCTTTGATGAATTCAACCTGCGAGAAGGCATAGAACTCAGGAGACGCTGATAATCTTGAAGTAGAGACTGCGAAACAGGAAAATAAAATGAAATGAAATGAAAATCAAATGGAAGTAGAAGCAATTATTGAATGAAAAGAATTAAGCATTGCATCATATACAAGATATCCTGTAGCTTGAATAAATTTCCAAATGGGAATTGCAACAACACTCTAGACAAGTTAGAGGAAAGGTAAATCAACAGTCTCACCTTTGGTATATTAGCAGTATTCCGCAACTCCTCTGTTTTACTCAACTTCATGCCAGAGAAGAGTTCATAAATTAGACAGCCTATCAATTGCCACAGAAAAAAGAATGAATAAATATATTTAAACGAAATTAAGATAGAATCAGAATTGGGGTATAAGATTTAAAGTTATTTTAAATGAGAAAAAGAAAGGAAAGGAGAGCTATTGGCATAACTGAAAATGAAATATGAAAAACCAAAGGAAATGGCAGAAAATGAGGAAGCCAGTGTTGCAGAAAGGTGCACAGCTTCAAAAAGTGAAGGGAACTAAACATGAAGACAAGTGATTGAGGTACAACCAATAGCCGACTTTTGACAATGAAAAAACATTCAGCAAACAACTTTAGCTTCTTATTGAGCATTTCTTTCTTTCCCATTTTTTTTTTTTCTCTCCATTTCTGAGAGAGAACTTTTCATTGAGCATTTGGTTTAGATTTTTTCCTAGTTTGCACGCCATATTATAGGTGATGTTGGTGAATACAAATTCAGAGTTTTGAAGGATTCAAACGCTGTCTTAATTTAGCAGAATTCTTTTACGCAGAGGAATTGCACAGAGAATAAGCAGCACACTGACCTTTGATCCCCAAAAAATTATCCAGCTTCAACAAACACATATCAGAATAATCTCAAAAGTGCACGTGCACACTCAAATCACATTTCCCATTCATCCACATAATGACTATTCTATCAATCGAAATCCTTTCATCAAATAATTTATTTGACAGCCTTATTGCCTATTGAAGTGTTCAAATACAAACTTACCCAAGCCCCAAGAATCTATAGCCCAAGGTGGAGACTTTCTGATAGCTGACCAATCACATTTTGACAACTCCATGGGTTTGTATTGTGAACCAATCAGCCATTCATATTGCTGTGTCAAAAATAATACAAATATGATGAAATCAAACTGCCTACTAGACTATCTATTATCAAATTCAGAAAATAGCAGCAAAAACATCAGAAATCTATTAGCCATAAAGCATAAATGGGATGAGCAAAACAAATACCAGATTACAAAATGTTCCTGATTCATGACCTGATCATATTGACATAACAACTATCTCCACAACAAATAAGGTTCTGCAAAGTTAACTAACTCATTTACAAAATTGTACTCATTGAACAGGTAAGGCTCCATTTGGTTTCATTTTCATTAGAGTTCTCCAAAAATGAATTTTTTTGATCCATTATTTTAAACAGTGCTGCATTTTTGGAACAAAAATTCATTTGTTCTGCTTATTTTCTAAAACTAATTCCTGAAAACATTTTCAAAAAACAATACCTATTTTGAGAAGCACAAATGCAATTTTAGAAAAAGAAGGCACGGTTTCTACTAACTGACTTCTCCATCTCAATCTTTTCATGCACC
>JACGDI010005826.1:28726-43078 GCA_014898725.1 Jacaranda copaia
GAAAAGAGAAAAAGAAGAAGAAAGGAGTGTCATCTGATTAAGCCCTTTTTCATATGCTCAATCTTTTAATCTCATAACTATTTCGGTCTATTGATGACCTCCAATCACAACTAGGCTTGTCTATGAATAGAATATCATCCTACTTAAGTCCACATCTTAAAATATTCATATTTTATCTTACTCAAAATAATAAGTGCTTGTTTGGTTGATGGACATGGCTAGATAGATAATTTTATCAAGTCATGTCAAGTGTTTGGTTATAGTAATAAAAGTCAAAAATTGATACAAGGCCTGATAGATAATCCTACATTTAATTGATTGTGTATCCAGCCTTTTGCGCCTTGATTGTGTAATCCAAATTAGTGGAAGAAGGAAGAAATTTGTGATATGACAATTATACCCAGGCAAATTCAATTTGGGGTTTCAATTAGTCCTCATATCATGGATATTTTAGTAAATTCATTAGCTTAATTAGTTAATCATTGTATCCAAACAAGAAATTGATAAATCAATAGATATACAAACTGTGTAATTTTAATAACCAAGTACAATATTATATTATCTTCAACAGTGTAATACTACTATATCGTTATAATTTTATTCATTTTATCTATAGAACCAAATGTGCCCTAAGATCCTAACTTTATCCCACCCTATCTAACCCCAGACCCATTGGGTCTTTGGTTCATGAACATATGTTTTTAATGTATACATTTTCTCAATATATGTTAAAAATTAAAAAATATTTGGATGAGTTTAAGAGCTTCTTAAAATATTTTTGGATAGCTTATATATAGTTTTATAATAAAAAATTAAGAATTCTCAAAATAAGATGTTAGATCTAAGATACTTTTTTGAAAAAAGTAATGAGTTACAAATTTATTTTTCGAATCTTAATAAACTCCAAAATTTTATTTTGTCAAAATAATTTAAAATTTTATATTTAAAAAATATTTTATAAAATACATAAATTTTTAAAAAAAATTTAATCAAATAAAATCTTGATCATTTCATTTAAAACAATAAAAAAATAACTGGAATGGGTTAGCAAATTTTCGAGTCCAAGTTGTCCAGCACTTGTCACACTCTGCTCAGTATAGATACAGCAACAGAGTAGTTTTTTTTACCCTCCCTAATATTTGAATATTAGTATTAACTTTTGCATAAGTTATCACAAATAAAAACAACTGTCCATATTTCCTTGCCCGTTAAGCATGGTAATAGAGTTAACACATGCACATTCCATATTCTTTGAAATTTTGCTAAAAAAATCTGATTTAGTCTAATTTCCTAAATTTAATTTAATGTGGACAATTAATTTAGTTATTAAATTTAATTTTTTTAACTTTGGGTATAATAAAACGGTTAATTGGCTTAAAATCCCCAAACCCATTTGTAATTTTGTGTTTAGTCTCCATTTTTTCTTTCTTTCTTTCTTTGTTTTTTTCCATGTGCCTTCGCTCCCCATCTCAACTTTATCTTTTGGAATCAATCCCTACTAATTGTACAAGTACTAAAATGACCCCATTTAAAATTTAAATTACAAAATAACTTAAACTTTCTTGACATTCCTAAAATGGGTGAGAATGGGCATGGCCACACTTTTTTTTTTTTCTTTCTTTCTATTCTTCCACAGCTCTCTCTCTCCACCCATTTCCTCAATTTTTCTCTTCATTTAGAAACAACCTATAACTATCGAGCTCCTGTCGTTTCATTTTTATGTTTATAGTGAGTGATTTGTATTTGAGGCTTGCAGTAATATTTGCATTCCCGTTGTTTCCCATCTATTGATTTTTTTTTTTCCCAAAATTTCGTCCACATCCATTAATTTCAAGAAAAGAACAACAATTTGAGAGCAAATCAGTAGGAAGGCAAACATGAGGTTGTGTTTTCTAGCGAAAGTGGTGGTGCAATGGACTTGGCTCCATGAAGACTAGTAGGTTCCAAGGCCATTTCTTTTACTATTTTTGCTTGAAGACTCTTCTTGAATGTATATATGGGTAAAGTTAGGAATGTGATAAATAGGTAGATGAGATGACGTGATTAGAGAATACTCATAAGTTATTCTCATATGAGGCCTATGAGAGGAAATTTGGCTATCTGGAGTCTATACATCTGTTTATTTTTCAATTATTATTTACTCGATTGGAACTAGATTTAGAACTCTAATTGTAAGTTATTTCATAATGAAGATAATTTCTTCTTCATTTTTTTTTTTTGGTTTTAATACTTTGTTATCATTTATATATACTTTATTTAGTTTTTAATACTTGACTTTTGTTATGGTAGACTTAATTTAAAGTATGATTAATCTTGGATACATTTCAACTAAATTTTAGCGATTCTATTCAAATTATAGTATGTTTGAATAGTGTAAAACATATCTAATCATTTTCTCCTATTGATCCTAAGAAATGTACGATTTACTCTTTTTAGTATTGTAAGCAATTATTTTTAGTATAAAAATAATCCAATTAAGTATTTATACTAGTGTATGCAGTATCAAAATCTTAATTATATATGTGCATTGAAATATTTCTAAAACTTATTTGTATTATTTCTTTGTTTGTAGGAATGACAAGAAGGAAATTGGAATTATATGCTCGTTGCTATTCGTTGCTTTCTTTGATACTTTTCTATGGCAATAGAAGAGTTTAAACCCACAATTGGGTTCCAACACCTCCAACCAATAAAGAGAACCCAATTTCATGTATATTGTCATACACCAAAGTTGAACATTATATTCAACTAAGTTGAAGCAATCTTAAGACCCTTTCAAGTGCAAAGATAGTCCTCTAGCAAATCCTTTGCCTAAAGGTGTTGTTATTAAGGTTGAGATCCAATTAATAGTGATGATTGTGAAGATGATAATGGGGGATAAAGGAGGGAAAAAAGAAAGGATGAGTATGGTTTACTATGTTTCAAATATTAATCAATGATGTGTTTGGATGGTTATTATTTGGATGATTTTAGTATTTATATATGGATGTTGAGAGGGAAGTTTCAATATTTGAGCATATTGCTTCAACAATTCTAATCGATGAGCACGGTTTAATATATTTTAAGGCTCAATAATGATGCTTGGATAGTTATTATCAAAATGAAATTTCTTTTTGTATACAGATATTGAGGTAATTGTTTCAGTAATTCTGATATTCTTGCTGGATAATATTTATAATTTGTGTATTTAGATAATCATAATAGATGATGTTTACAATTCATAGTATAATTTAAAAATTTATTTATATATAAATATTGGTAAAGATATATATGTTATAGATTAGTTCAAAATAAGTACACAACTAGTAATAACTTAGTACATAAATGCAGTTCCAAAGTACATAATGGTCAAAACTAGGTACTTTTTTGCACATTTCCAGTTTTAACGAGAGTATAGGTAGTTAGATGTTGATGTTTGTGTTCACAACAATTTCAACACATGCTATCACGAGTATTATTTGAAGAAAAAGTTATTTTATTGTATTAGAGCATCTTATATGTTGTTCCAAACAACAAATTAAGTTTAAACTCGACCTTTAGGAATGCAAGTACATAATCACACAAAATAAGTAAATAAATAGGAAAAACTCAGTACATAAATGCAATTCTGAAGTACATAGTCACCAAAACTAGGTACTTTCTTGCAAGTTTCTAGTGTTATTCTTAATACATAAGCGATTGAGTTCAATTTGACATAATCTAGCCATTGCATGATCATAAGACCATGACTTATTAGTCGTAGAACTCATATAGTCATGATATGTTTAGTGATTTTTGATAGTGGTATCAAGAGGATTCATTTGGCTTATTTATCAATAATTTATATTACTATGAATGAGAGTGCGAGTGATTAGATGTGGATGTTTGAGTTCATAACCATTTCTACACGTACTATATTCTTTCAACAAGCCATAATTTTATCGTATTAAAGTGTCTTATGTGTTGTTCCACGCATTGAATTGAGCTTTTATCTCGGTCTTGGAAAAGCAAGTGTAGAAACACACATAATAGGTACACAATATTTGCAAATTAAGTATCTAAATACAGTTCTGAAGTATATAGTTACCAAAAATGGGTACCTTTTTATTGATTTCTAGAATTATTCTCTACACATAAGGGACCGAGTTCAATTCGGCCTAATTTGGCCATTGCATTATCATAAGACCATAACGTATTAGTCCTAGGACTCATATAGTCATAATAGATTTAGTGGTTTCTAATAGTGGTGTTGGGAGTAACTTATGCGTCAGTGGTTTATATTACTATGAATACGAGTGCAAGTAGTTGGATGTGGGTGTTTGAGTTCCTAATAATTTCAACATGTATTATCATGATACTCTTCCAACAAGGTACGATTTTGTCGTGTTAGGGTGTTTGATGTGTCATTTCGCGCATTGAATTAAGCATTATCTCAACCTTGAAAAAGTAAATATAGAAACACCCATAATAAGTATACAACACTTGCAAATTAAGTACATAAACGCCATTTCAAAGTACATAGTCACCAAAACTAGGTACTTTTTTGCTTATTTATAGTATTATTCTTAGCACATAAGAGATTGAGTTTAATTCGGCCTAATCTGGCTATTACATGATCATAAGAGTATAACGTAATAGTCCTAGGACTCATATAGGTATGATAGGTTCAGTAGTTTTCAATGGTGGTGTTGGAAGGATTCGTTTAGCTCATGCATAAATGGTTTATACTACTTTAAATAAGAGCGCAAGTGGTTGGGTGTGTGTGTTTAAGTTCCTAACTATTTCAACATATACTATCATGATTATTTCTTAAACAAACCATGATTTTGCCACGTTAGGTGTCTTATGTGTTGTTCCACATATTGAATTGAGCCTTATCTTAGCCTTTGGAAAAGCAAGTACATAAACATAAAGAATAAATACACAATATCTACAAATTAAGTACATTAAAGCAGTTCTGGAATACATAAATACCTATACTGGGTATTGTTTTGAAGATTTCTGGTATCATTCTAAGAACATAAGGGATCAAGTTTAATTTAGCCTAATCTGGCCATTACATGATCATAAGACTAAGGCTTATTAGCCGTAGGAATCATATAGTCGTGATAAGTTCACTAGTTTTTGATGGTGGTGTTGGGAGAATTCATTTAGCTCATGTGCAGTGGTTTATACTACTCTGAATAAAAGCGTATGTGGTTGGATATGTGTGTTTGAGTTTCCAACTATTTCAACGCATACTATCACAATAATTTCTTCAACAAAGTATGATTTTGTTATGTTAGGGTGTCTTATATGCTGTTCCACATATCGAATTGAGCCTTGTCTCTACCTTTGGAAATGCAAATACATAAACACAAAAAATAAATACAGAACATTGACAAACTAAGTATATAAACGTTGTCTTGGAGTACATAACTGCCAATGCTAGGTATTTTTTCACTAATTTTTAATATCATTCTCAGTACATAAGGGATCGAGTTCAATTTGGCATAATTTGGCCATTGTGTGATCATAAGATCATAGCATATCATTGTCAGCACATTTGGGATTTTCAGTACCATGCATGAACAATTTCACACTATTATGAATGAGTGTGTAAGTGGTTGGATGTAAGTATTTGTATTCCAAACCATTTCTTCAACAAACTATAGTTTTGATGTGTTAAGGTCACTTATATGTCTCGGCCCTTGTAAAAGCAAGTACATAAACACAAAAAATAAATACACAATATTTGCAAATTAAGTACATAAACACAGTTTTGGAGCACATAAATGTCTATATTTGGTACTTTTTTGTGAATCTCCTGTATCATTCTCAGAATATAAGGGATCGAGTTCAATTCAGCCTAATCTGGCTATTGCGTGATTATAAGACCATGGTATATCATTATTAGCATATTAGGGATTTCTAGGACCATACATGAACGGTTTCACACTATTATAAATAAGAACACAAGTGGTTGGATATAGATGTTTGTGTTCCAAACTATTTCAACATATGTGTATCAAAATCATTTCTTCAACAAACCATGGTTTTATTGTATTTGGGTCACTTATGTGTTGTTTCACGCATCAAATTGAACCTTATCTCGACCTTCGAAAAGCGAGTACATAAACACGAAAAATAAGTACACAATATCTATAAATTAAGTACATAAATGCAGTTCTGAAATATATAAATGCCTATATTGGATACTTTTTCATGAATTTTTGGTATCATATTTAGCACATAAAGGATCGAGTTCAATTCAATCTAATGTGGCCATTACGTAATCAAAAGACCATGGCATATTATGATCAACATATTAGGAATTTTTGATATTATACGTGAACAATTTCACAGTACTATATGAGCACACAAATAGTTAGACGTAGGTGTTTATATTCCAAACCATTTCTACATGTGTGTATCCAAACTATTTCTTCAACAAACCATGATTTTGTCATATTGGGGTGCCTTATGTTTTGTTTCACACATCAAATTGAGCATCATCTCAGTCTTTGGAAAGAAAGTACATAAATATGAAAAACAAGTACACAACAAACTAAGTACATAAATATAGTTCTGGAGTACATAACTACTAATGTTGGGTACTTTGTCTGATAAAATGAAAAATAAATTTGGATAATAGTTCCAACATAAACCTTCCAATTAGTTAAAAACAATACTCATTTATGATTTCTTTCACATTAACATGATGATACAATATGTCCATATTTTACAAAGTATACAACACAAATAATTCTATAAAAATTCTCCGATTAAAATACAATATAGTACAAATGCTAAAACTTAAAATGTTCTCTAGACAACGGTGAATTTAGTAGCTTTCATAAGCACATGTACATTGTCTTTCAATCCCTCTTCTTTTAAATCTTTGTCTTCTTTGATCCTTTTTTCCCTAATTGAATAGAAATAGAATTAATCAAAATATTATTTAATAATTAATGACAAATGGTAATACAAGTACAACTATATAATAAAACAATAAACAAATTTGTCGCTATATCAAAAATCACCAAAAAAATCATCAAAATTCATCCAGCCAACAAACATAAATATTGAACCAAAAATACATACAAACACACACACACACACACACACACACACACATGAAAGAGAGAGGGGAGGGAGAGGAAGAAATTTGCATGATACATATATATACATGATAGGTGGTGTCAAATTCACTGTACATGAAGTGGGTGATGATGCTGGTTTTGCTGACTGATTGATAGGTTTTACTTTGCTAATGGTAAAACAGTTTGAGAATGGCGAAAAAAAAGAAGGAAAAACAATGATACCTGTTGTTCAAGAGAGAGAGCCAATGGGAAAGAAGAAAGAATGAAAAGAGAGAGAATGAAGCTAAATAAACAAAAAGAAAAAGAAGAGAAAATAAAGTTGTGCTTGCTTGTGAGACTTTTTTCTCACAAGCAGCCTCATAAACACATTTTCACATAAACGTGTGTTTGGATGTGGAAAAAATTTTCACCTCATAGAATTTCTCCCAAAAATTCTTCTGGGCTTTCTCTCACCTCTTTCTCTATCTCTCACCCAATCTCTGTCTCCCTCTTTATTTCTCCTTTGAAAAGTTGGGAGAACATTCTGGCAGAAATTTTCAAATTCCCTAAAAAATTAAGAGAATCTCTAAAGAAAATCTTCAAATGGTATCCCTTGGCTTGTCACCCCCCTGTTCACTCACTGGCTAGGTTGTAAGTTTTCATTCTATGAACAAATTTTCGTCCATTTGTGTTGGTTGTTGATGTATATACAAACATACACCATGGGTCACACATACATCTTCACCACAACATCCACACACATGCACTTCATACAATTGCGTGCATTGTTCAATGGCTTCCTCCATCGCATCCTTAGAAAGTATTTGTTCTGCCCCTCCCATGAAATGCCACAAGGTAAATTTTCTTCTTCTTTTTTTCTAATTTTTAGTTACCTTTGGTTGTAGGTACATGAAATTTTTGTCAGTAATCTTGAATTGAATTTAAGTTTTGAATTGATTTATGATTATGATTTTATTTTGATTTTGAATAGATGTTTAATTTCTATGTAATTAGGGCTTTAATGTGTATCTAATTAAGGCTATAATTGTTGTTTTGATTAGGGTTTGATTTTTGTGTCCAATATTATGCTTTAATCATTTTCTAATTAGGGGTTGAGTTTGTTTATGATAAGGGCCTAAATTGTTTGTGATATTGACTTTCTATTGTATCTAGTTAGGCTAGAATATCTCATGGAAATGTCATCTTCTCTCTCTCTCTCTCTCTATATATATATATATATATATATCTTTCCTGGTTTATTGTTGAGTTTTTATTATTGTTTGATGCTTTGAAGTTGCTATCTTTAGTGATGCTATTAAAATATGTGTATAAAGAAAAAGGGGATTGCTACAGGTAAATTGGCCAGGGAGGTCAAGTACTCAAGGTTGTATATATCTTGGGGCTTGAGATGTGCAACTACAACACACGTTAAACTAGCTGAGATACTTCCAGCTAAGGTACTCCGATGTTCAAGTTAGTTCTGGTCGAGGTGAAGAGATTGAACATAATGCAAAAAATATAAGGCTTATAGTGTATTGGGCATTACCTTGAGCGTAGTTGAGTTTGAAGTATTTATAGCCTTCTGTAGGCTTGATTTGACCCTAGTACCCTTATCAGGTGTACTGACTTTTGTCTTTGCTAGAGAGTTAGTGGTCATTCCATGTTCAGATTCCGCTATTGTTCCAAGTGGCTAAATCTCCTATTTTTCCAGATAGACAGTGCCAGTAAAGACGTGTCCCTGTCAAAGTTAGTGGCAGGGTTGGTAGAGTTGGCAGAGTTGTTGTACCGACTGTCATGCGTCATTAATGCAGAGGCATGCAACCAATCAGACTAATAAATTCGGTAGAGATTCGAGTCAACATCGGAGTGAGTCTTGAGGTCGACACATGTCAACCAGATTTGAATACTTGAACTTTTGGAGTGGTCCTAGGGTCGATACGGGTCGACCGCAGATCCTACCAAGTGAGGATGATACCAGTCGACCAAACAGACTTACCATTGGGCTTCCCAGGCTGTTTTATTTGATGCTGGGCATGTTAGGTCTATTAGGTTATCCCATATCATGAGTCCCCCCAACTCACGATCCTGATCAAGCTTGCTGACAAAAAAGAGCAGAGAGTTTACATTCAACCATAGTAGGTACCATGCTCAACCAGAATTTTTGAATTCTCGACCTGAATTTTTAAACTGCTGACTAGGGTTTGAGGCAATTTCTTTGCATTTAATGCGGCTATTAGGGTGCAGAATACAAAGCGTACTGGGACAGGCTATCATCATAGTAGTTACATAAATTTCCACGCTCGAATGCCTATAAATAGGGAGATAACCAACTCCATTTACACTTTTGCTGCCTAAACTTCTGGTCGAATCGCCATCTTTGAAGCCCTTCAAGTTCCGCGCTTTGCCTTTCTAAGATTTCCACTGTAAATGTCTTTGCTATTCTTGTTCTTTTCTTCCTTTCCTTTATAGAAGCATCTCTGCTAGCCTTGATTCTGATAGCACTAGGTTAGAGAATATGGCCTATAGGGAGAGGGGAGACTGGGGCTGAGAACATATCTGAGTCGTCTCATAGGAGGGAGTCTAGCTCATCTGTGAGCGAAAGCTCTAGCTCGAGTAATAGTAGTAGCTTGAGTGATGTTAGTGTGGTATTGGAGGGGGAGGCTAGCCCTACTGATATGCCTATAAGTCGAGGTTGATTATTTATCCCTGACTATTACACCAAATAGCCTCCAAAATAATTGCTGCCGATTTAGTCTATATTAGAGCAGCGTATCATATCCCTGATGAGTATGAATTGGTAGCGCCCGGGACCTAGGGTAGAATACATCGATCTCCCTGGGGATTTATAACTGTATTTGAGGAGGGGTTGAAATGTGGCCTCAGGTTCCCGCTCGCCCAGCCCATAGTCAACCTCCTCCTAGGACTAGGGGTCTGCATCACCCAACTACTCCCAAATTATTTTGCTATAATATACAGTTTTACCATGTTGATGCACCTATACGACCAGCCTACCACTTTTGCCAATTTCTCCCATTTATTCCACCTTTTTATGTCCTGAAAGTCGGATAGTAGGGGAGAGTTCAATTTCTATTACCTAACTGCTTGACCTTGAAGAAAATTTTTTATATCCTAGTTGGAACTAAATACTATTTTTATATTTAGGGGTCGGGGTGCTTGCTATTCTAAGGGATTAGTAGAGAGGGCCTATGGAGATGCCTGGGAACTAAATACCTAGTTGGCCCAACACCTTCATCTAGGATCTGGTTTGATTTAGGCAATTGGAAGCCTCAGTTCTAACCGAAGAGAGGTGTTTGGTTCTGGTTGGCCTATCACCTGCCCAGCTCGATTTGCTTGCAGGCGATCGACTAGGTAGAAATTTTTCGTTGACTGTTTTCATTACATGCTATCTTTCTACTCGAATATGATATTTGTTTAAATTATTTGTCCGTGCAGATCGCAACGACATAATAGTCCACAACTGTAATGAATCCTAGGTCCGGGCACTAAGGGTCGAGGCACATCGACAAGCTGCTATTGTTGCTCAACGAGGAGGTGCTGCTAAGCGGGCAAGCTTAGCGAGGTCAACATTTGCATTGCCTCCACCAAAAATCGAAGTGGCTTCTGCGACCTAATCTGCTCGTCAGGAGAAGCCCAAGCAGAGCAGCCCTGCGGGTCGAGGCAAGAGATAGCTAGTCGAATAGGGTGGTTCAGATCCAAAAAAGGCTATCGAGGGTAAAGGAAAATAAAAGGTTGTGACAGGTTGGGACCTATTTGGAAAGCCTGGTGACGGCCCAATGTTTCGGCCTCCTAGGTTATCTCCTTCGAAATTCGTCACCAACCGAGAGCAAGAGATAACTGACTCAACCTTAATCCTCAATAAAGGACTGACTGCCACCGAAGCTCTAAAGTGGATGACCTCAGGGCTTTTTGTGAATGACTAGTGAAAGCTAATGAACCTGAGTCAGCTCAGGACGATGAAGGCAATGCCCTATTATTGCAATGTGGTAAGTACGAGATCGATAAGCTCAACCACATCTTTTCTATTATGCTCGTATTAGTTTGAGAATGATACTACTGTGTTTCAGATAAGGCAACTGGGCTACAATATGTTCCGGTGGTCTGAGATGGCACTGACTACTAAGGAAGAGTTAGAGGCTGAAAGAGAGATAGAAATGCTTAAGGTGCAGTTCGAATCCTCCCAACTCCAGGTCTAGCAGCTGAATAAAAAGGTAGCCGATCTCCAACAGCAGCTCAATGCTAAGGATCAGCAGTTGGTCTAGACTGTCGAGGATCGGAGCTACATGGATAAAATTATCAAGAAAGCTCATCTCGACCTTTAGGTGAGCTTCAGTTCTGGTCGGGCCAAAGGTCATGCAGAGGCAACCAGCCAAGCTAAAGAGGCCTTCCTCTGGTATCTGCCCATGGTACGGCACAATGCTGTTGAGCAGTTCATGGTGCGCACTGCCTTCCAAGATGCTAGAGCGATTGCAGCCCTGGATGATGCTCGTGAAGCATATCACTGGGCCATTAAACAACTGAAGCACATAGGTTATTACTTCCGTGCTAAGGATAAAATTCGAATGAGCCTTATGCTCAACGATAAGCTGGAGCCTTTCCTCAAGCCAGAGGAAGGCGGCACTAAGTAGGCTTTGGAGGGCGAACCTACTGCTGTCGCACCCGATGCGCCGCTGTCTAAGGAGCAAAAAAAGAAGGCCAAGGTTGATGCTCGGCTAGAGTAAATATGCGTAGAGTTTGTGTTCGCAAAGGATCTCGTAGCCCAACTAAAGGATGAAGAGGTTGACCTAGCACAGTACATGCTGCGATCGACTAACTTTATGGGTGATCTCCCGAAACCTTCAGAACCTCCTCAGGCAGTCTCTCCGCTCACCTAAGCCAGACTCATATTGGGCTGAAGGTGGTCAAGAGGAGCATTGCCAATACTGAAATAGAGTTGAACCAGCTTTTTTGTTTTTTGTATGTACCCTGCCAGAGTATTATTAATAAAAATATATCTTTTCTTTCATTTTTCTCCTGTAGCAGCATGCATAGCCTTTAACTTTTGTTGTGATAATGTGAAAAATATTTGGTTGCTTGTTGCATAGTAATGGTGTTGCATGACTGTGTCGTCGATTGCTTCATATTGTTAGTTGATTATTTGCTCGACCTTTAGAGTTAATTGCCCCTCAAAAAAGAGGTGCATCCCTTACTAAGTATGGGGTCAACAAAAAGTGGATGGTCGAGTAGAATAACTCAGGCAACTAGGAGCCATTTAAGTGGTAGCTAGGGGCTGCTTAGTCGTCGACTACGGGATTGACTAGGAACTTAGACGGGCTATGAGCCATTTATGGTAGCAAAGGGCTGCTTAGTCATCGACTACGAGGTTGACTAGAAACTTGAATGGCTAGGAGCTATTTAGGTGGCAGTAAGGGGCTGCTTAGTCATCGACGATGGGGTTGACTAGAAACTTGGACAGCTAGGAGCCGTTTAGGTGGTAGCAAGGGGCTGCTTAGTCGTCGACTACGGGGTCGACTAGCGTCTTGGACAGCTAGGAGCTGTTTGGGTGGCAACAAAGGGCTACTTAGTCATCGACTAGAATTATTAAAGATAAATAATTAAGCTAATAAAATTGTAGTTTTATTTAAGCTAATAGGTCACAAGGATAAGCGCCATACAATTTTAAATAAAAAACTTCCTAAGAATGATGGCGTTCTATGGGTGGGGGACTTCCTCTCCTTGTATGTTGGCCAACTTGTAGGCATTGTGGTTTGCTACTTTGATAACATGGTATGGCCCTTCCCATTTTGGTTCGAGCTTGCCCACGTTCTTGGAAACCTCCACCTTCTTAAGGATAAGATCCCCAATGTTGAAATGACGCTCTCTGATCATTTTATTGTAGTTTTAGGTCATCTTTGCTCTGTAGCATTACATAGTATTGTAAGCCTCCTATCGATACTCGTCAATAGTCTTGAGATCCAACTTTCTCTTTGCATATTTTTTAGTGGGTGGTAATAGATGACCCGAGCAGTATGTTGGATCAACTCTGAAAAGTACGACTACTTCCGACCCACACACTAGGTTGTAAGGGGTATGACCGATGGCTGTTTGGGGAGTTATGTTGTAAGCCTATGCCGGGCAATTCATCTACCTAGTTCGCCCTAGTGTCCTAAATTTTGGCCTTCAATTGGTTGAGGATAGTTCGGTTGGTCACCTCGGTCTAACTATTCAATTGAGGATTGCCCACCGATGTGAAATTTTGTGTGATCCCTAAGGCCTCGCACCAACCTCATGTACTCTTACTCTAAAACGGAGTGCCGTTATCTGAAATAAGTACCTTGGGCAGCTCAAAATGATAAATGATATTCTTCCATATAAAAAATTTTATGGTCGCATCGGTTATCTTAAGGACAACCTCAGCTTCAGTTCATTTGGTGAAATATTCAATCACTAAGATTATAAGCTTCCGTTGCCCTGTTGATCTCAGCAAAGAGCACACTATATCAATTCCCCACTGATCAAACGGTCAAGAAATCTGAATATTAACCATCAGCATGGCTGGCTGGTGCGGTAGGTCGGAATGGACTTGGCATAATGCACACTTGCGTGCGAAATCCACCAAATCTTTCAACAATGCTGGCCAGAAGTATCCATACCTCATTATTTTATGGGTAAGGGACCTTCCTCCAGAATGGTTGCCACACATGCCTGCATGAACATCTTGCAATATTTCCAACGCCTGATCCTGATCCAAGCATCTCAAGGGGGGTCCGACGAAGGATTTTTTGTATAATTGACCATGCTCGTCGAGGGCAAATTTGGAGGCTTGACCTCAAAGGCACCTAACCTCATTCTTGTCATCGGGGATAATATCTTGGTTGAGATATAGTTTTATTGGAGTCTACTAAGAAACATACATCTCATCAATGGTTGTTATAAGATTTTCATTAGAGAGTGCAATTGATGGCCTGTTCATGACCAAAAATGAAATTTTCTTGTCTCTTATTTCTCTGATTGAGTTGGCAAACTTGAAAACGGCATCTGCCTATTCATTCTTAGATCAAGGGACCTAGTTGAGAGTAAACTTTTTGAATAATTGTTGCAACCTCTTTACCTCGGCTAGGTACTGGGCCATTAATTGTTCGTTGGCTTCAAAATTTTCTCCAACTTGCTCTGCCACTAATTGGGAGTCTGTAATTATGATCAAGTGTTCGACCCCGCACTCAAGCGCCATTCTCATTCCTGCCAGCAGGGCCTTGTATTTAGCCTCGTTGTTTGTGACTGTATAATCTAGTTTGATTGCAAAATCATACTCCTC
>JACGDI010005826.1:57878-69661 GCA_014898725.1 Jacaranda copaia
TATGCCATAGTTTAGGGTAAATAGATTAATCTTTCATCATTATTTTCTTAGATGATATGGTGGACTCATATTTTATGAGCATATACTATTGATTTCATAATGCAACAATTGACTAAAGAAAATTGAGATAAGAAAATGTGCATGGTGTAAATAGAATAAAATGCTTTATGTTGAAGTAAATATATGTAAATTATTGAAAAAATATATTATTGTATGAAAAGGATAAATAATTTTAATTATATATATTGAAAATTTATCATTAGTTTTTTTTAATTTGGTATATGAATTTTTAGGTTAATGATTAAATTTGAGTATTAGGATAATGAGTAATTATTGGATATGGATCTATGGGTAACTCATGAGTATGAAACCTTACCCATACCCATTATATTTTCTTTAATGGGTATGGACATGGGTATTGTAAATTTTTTTTGGGCCTGAGTAGAGTAAAACTCACATATTGATAGGCCTAGCTGGGTATAGGTTTGGATATACTTTTTTGGATTTAGATAGAATAATACTCTACCCATTGACATACCTAATCACAGCAAATATGGTATCAAATATCTCAATATGACCATTTTAATACTCTTCCTCTTATTTTAATGGGTATAGAAATTTAAATAAAAATTAAAAAGGTAAATATTGTTGCTGTTTTTCTTCATTTACTTTAAGTTAAATGCAAATGTCTCTATCAATCAAACATAAATAAGAAATAGACAAAGACTGTTTTATTTATAAAGATTTATCTATTCCAAATTGATCGTTTCATGACTATTTCAATGGTGATGAAAAATATGTCAAAATAGAGTCCCCTTATGCATCAACACAGCTCTCATAATTCCGCCCACTAAATATTAAGGTGGTGATTGATATGCATAAATGGAATTAAATGAAAATGAAACGAATTTGAGAAAGAAATGATATTAGTATAATTTATCTTATGATTGGTGTGATGTCTTGATCAGGAAGTACTTGCTCCCGCCCGGGTGCTACCCACTCTATATCACAAGTAATCTATATAACAGAAAATATAGTTTTCAATATCCAAATATTTAATTGCTACAAGTAACATCCTTCGAGGTTTAATTATGAAACGAAATATCATGAATCACATTTAACACTTCTATCACCCTCATTACCTTATGTGTCATCTTGGCTAGTATATCTTCATCACTCATCCTCATCTGGGTTAAAGAATGGGGAATCACAATAAAACAATATAAGTTTGAACGACTTAGTAAAATAGTTTAGCATTATTAACGAAGTGAAAAATTTTCAAATATTATATAAGCAACAAATTGAAGCATTAAAATTTTCAGAAGTTACGAGAAAAGATTTTAATCGATATTTAAAGTGATTCATGTCACCATCATCCCATACCAGCAATGAGACTGTCTCTCATAGAGGTTTAAATCGCAACTACGATCAAAAGGTTCCATATGCCATTTGGACAATCACTAGATTTTTGTCAAATATTCAAGTTTCAAAGTATAAGTATCAGGCATATCGAGTAACCAAATATAATTTAGCAAACACTTTCATTATTCAGCTATTGGTGGTTCTCCTACTTTGTCACTCCACTTTCGAAAACACAAAAATCTTTATTCCTCCAAAGTGTCGAGTGATCAACTCGGACACTTAATCACACACAAGGCATGGCTAGCCACATGCCTGATCTTGCTCATAGATGGCTAGCTCCAGCTTACTATGACTAGGGATTATATGTACACTTCGTATAGGTATTAGCTGAAAGATCAGTCACTATTAGTCCGGTCCACCAGGTCATCTTTCAAAACCAATCCCAAGGTCCACCCCCAAGGGTATTAAACACTTTCACTGTTATCACTTAGTACTTCCAATAGCATTTCACTACACACTTAAGGTCACCATATTAACACAAAATCACTAATTTAGCACTAGGTTGGTTTCAAGATAGACATGGTGATAAAAACATATATTTTGGAATCACTTTCAGCTCTCTCAATACAATCGCCAATTTTATATAAAATGATAACAATCGATATCAATTGAAGCACTCAGTATAAAAAAGGCAATGTAGAGTATTATTTTCAACACAAATCGAAAGGAAGTAAATGATCAGGATGTATGACAAATATACGTGTTCTTTCCCTAGCAAGAAAATCTCATACTACTGAGTATAACTCACCTGGCCAAGTAGAGGAGTTCCTTGTTGTATGAAAACTTAAGCCCTAGCTTCTTAATCAAATTGAGAACTGTCATAAAATAACTCGAATTATCATTCTGTCAATTCTTTGATTCTTGAAAATAAATATACTTAATATTTTTATCAAACTTAAGACTATTCTAACACTCGAGTTCAATTATATCTTATCTTAAATGGCCTTAATCTTCCAACTACATGATACTTCAGTATTACAAGACTTTACTTACTTGAACCTAATCATTCCCACGTTATCATCATAATGTTTTAACCATCTTAACAGCTTTACCTATTCAAGGCCAACTCAATTCTCAAACTATCCCCAACAAACTTTATTCATCACTTTACTCATTTTACAGTACATGATGAGGGTTGAGGTTTCTAAATCAATTAGGTTTTATGAGTTTATCAGGTCTAGGTTTGATAATTCATTTTCATATCAATACTTATATAACTTAATCTTTAGATAAAGATTAACTATATTTTATTCACAACACACTACATTGTCGAGTGCAAGAGTATAATTTTAAATCAATCTTTCTTAATTAACCAAACTTAGAATTAGAGCCCACTTCATTCACGACTTTCAAAATTAATCATCATCTGAATTAAGATTACATTTCAATAATCCTAATTTTAATTAACACTTAATTAGAAGTGTAAAATCAATCAAATTTAACATTTGATGTGAAATTTACCCAAATCAAATAGAATTGAGATCCAATTTCAAGCTGGAACTAGTCCAAATGAGTATGGAATTTAACTTTTAGCAAACTACCCAAAAATTGGTGCATTTGCTGCTACCAAAGATGAGGTCCATCACCAAAATTAGTGTGAACAAAACCCCCAAAATGATTTCTCGATTGGTTACTGTTTGGCTAGCTAATTTCTCAAAAAATCGTCATGAGACACTAACTTGCCATAGCCTTAATTCCTCCTCCACCATAGGTTGAAGCTCCAAATTGAGATCCCTTTTAGCTTGCCCATGTTGTTGCAACCAAATCCTACCTAACCCTTGATCATTTCCACCACCGCCGCCGTGCATCCATTGTCACCTCATTATTCCCAGTGAAATACCTACTAGTTTTTTGTGTTTTTGGGATGGTTGGGTTCCCTAAGCTGAGAGCTAGCTTTCTATGGTGTTATTTTTTGAGGATTTTAGCCATTTTTTGGCGACGCACCGTCAGGTTGGGTCTGGTCATTTTTGAGAATTTGAGAAAATTCTGTCCTTCATTGTATATATATAACCAATTTTCTAGTCTCCTACAAATTAGCCCCAAAACTTGTTGACCGACTTAAAATCTCACCCCAAAATTTCCAACTGCATTGGACTTTGGTCCCCAAGTTTCAATTTAGTCCACCAATTTTTATTTTTCATACATTGACCCCTAACATTTTTATTTTTGGGCAACTAAGTCCATATTTAATTATTTTGAAGTCTTTGAACTTTCATTCTACCCTCATTAACCCCCTAAATTTTATAATTTTGTGCAATCAAGTCCTTCTCTTATTTGCAATTCAAACCTTCGGTTATAAATATTTAATTCTAGATTGTAACTAAATCAAACCCAAAATTAATATAGCTAAACTTATCAATTTCATATCTTTTTATATTTCAGGATTTTAAAATTCGGAGTATTACAACTCGTCCACCCGTAAGGGAATCTGGTCCCCTCTTCTCTAACATAGGCAAGATCCTGAAGTGTCATCACTGACCATCTTACTATTTTCAAGGATAATTTTGTTGTGGTTCCCTACCTCTCTTAAACTAATAGGCTCTCGATATTCCTTTCTCCAACCTCTAGTAACTCTTACTTGTCATAGAAAAGTGAAAATTCTTCTTATCAAGGATCACTAGTGTGGGTTTTCTTGTATACTCCTACTCACTTAAGCTTTCCATATTTCATTAGGTGTTGGGGTTGTCTCCCATGTCCCATGCTCGACAAGTTCGTCTATTCTTATGTCTTAAGTCTTTCCAATGCATGTGAGATCATTTCCTCATGACCCCATATTCATTTTATGGCATAGGCATACTAAATATTTCCTTAGGTTTCAATGAGGGGTAGAACTAAGATTAATTCATCTCTTTAATTCTCAGAATTCTCTATATGTCTCTATTCATTCAAAGATTAGTCCCTTTTCAGTTATTTCAATCAAGAGATCTACAATCTTAGAAGAACGCATTTGATATGAATTGTATCTCCAATCCATCTTCCATTGTCTAAAAATCTTGATTTTAGTAGAGTCACTTTGCTAAAATTAATTGACTATAACTTTGATCCTGATAGGATTATCTTGATCTTCTTTCATGGTGTTACACACCTTTAAATATACCCTTTTCCCTATTGATATTCAATTCATTAACTTAGCACAAAATTTGTATTCTGAAAAACATTTGCATCACCAAGCGAAACTATAGTATGGCTCCTTTATTAAGTCCAAGTATGCCAGGTGTCCTTAACAGGATCATTAGAACTGATTTAGCAAATTGGAACATCCTACATATTGTGTTAGTAAATACTATAAGACCATTGTTTACTCTGAATGGCATCTTTTCAACTTTTGATACCAATATCATGAGGTGGGGGTATTTTTTAGTATATCTTATCCACGAACTTCTAACTACAGGTATCCTTAACTTGGTTCAACCTTAAATACCCTTACAATGAGCTAAGTAGTTTATGTGAGCAAGGTGCTTCAGGTTACACTTAATCTAAATTGGTATCAATAATTTCATGGTCTTTTCTTGATACTTAGAGAATTCCTTCACCCTTTCAATCAAAGCTCTTATATTCTAGTTACCAATCTCCTCATAACCTTTGGTGAATGGATTCTAAATACCTGTGGCTTTCTCCATAAGGTCTTTTATGATACTTTTAGAATTACTAGTTCTAGTCATGTTTATCACGAATCCACAAAGATATCATTTTCCTTTTATCAGATTTTATCTTTTGCCTCATTTCCATAGGTATTTATAATGCCAAATATAAATGTAGTATAACTCTTGTCTCTATTCCAAGTTCCCCAAATGTCCTTAATAGAATTATTAGAAATTGATCCAATAAATCAAAATATTTTGTATATTATGTCTGCAATGTTGTAGGAACCTGATCACCCAAATAATATTGTTTTAGTCCATAGTACCTAGATTATGAATAAGAAGTAATTCCCAGTATATATTATTTTCCCCACCAACTACTAACTAAGAGCATTCTCAACGTAGTTCAACCTTACATAAATGTACACCTTTATACTGATTTAAGTTGTGTGGGGGGCAAAGTATTGTGATTCCATATTCAGTGAGGCTTGTTTGGCTCATATCCTTGTCCGACAAGTCCCTATCAAAGATACTTGGTCCTTTCCTAATGCTCCAAGGACTCTTTCTCATTTCAATCAATGTCCTTATGTTTTAATTGCTAACTTTCTTTCAAATTTTGGTGAATGAAACTCAAGAAATACTACGAGGTGTTTCCAATACGGTCTTTTATATACTTATATAGTAACTTGGCCTATTCTTGTTTATTAATAAACTACATAGGTATCCTTTCACTACAACCAATATCCAATCCTACATTATCTTGCTTTATAATCTATTCATGAGATTGTCATAAGGTTGTTGGTGTTGCTATCTATCCTTTCCCAAGTGTTGCCGCTCATAGCGGCTGTATTATGGTATTCGAATGGGTTGAGTTAATTAATTGGCATCTGTTCATTGTAGTATATCGATTTATTCCTATGTCTTCTAGTGTATCAAGATTCTAAGCTTGTGAACTAATCCTAAAGCATTGGAGTCCCTTTCGATAAGCCCAAGACATTCCCAAATAGTACTAAAGTTACTATATCATGGCAAAGGATAAGATACTTGAATATGTGATAGGGTTTCTAGAATTCAAATAAGTGCACACAGTTACGCTTGTACACGGGTTACTGAAAATATATATGTATGTATATATGCTTATCTAGTTCTTGACAGTATTGAAACTTTCCTTTATTAAACATACTAATTGTTACATCACATCAAAGTCGCTATTTCATTTCTTATGCTACAAGATGCCAAAATAGGGTGTTAGACTTTGGAGTTTAGTTATTATGTCCATTTGTAGTTATACAAAAGCCTTACCTGCAATTCTATTAGTATGTGTATACAAATCTCATTCTTAAAGGTATTAAGGCTCTTAATCAAAGTTGAAAGTGGTTTGTCTTTCTTCTTGGATTAATAAAGCGTTCCTCAAAACTTCATATCCTATAGGGTAATCATACGTCTTTCTTATCTCTTATCATCCTATAGCTCTTTTAATTAACTCTCTTATGATTTTTACTCAAATTTTCCAAGTAGTCATACTATTCAAGTCACAACCATATGCACATGTCAAACACCATTAATCTAGACTATCATCCCTAGTATCAAATTCAACTTTATTTAAAACAACTATCTCCCCGACAAGTTGAATTTTCCCAAGCATATATGCCTGATGTACATACATATTTCCAAATATTTTCCTTTAAATCTCTCTTTGTTGATTTCTACATCCCTACCTGATATTTTTCTTTAAGACTTCGCTACTAACTATAGGTGCCTTCTGCATCCTTCAACGAACGTTTTCCTCTTCCCATCAAGTCATAACATTTTCTTTACAACTTTATTCTTATGGGCAAGTTTTTTCTCATTTTGTTTGTTGTCATCTTGTGCTCATGATAATGAGCTTTCTTACTATTTATGAGCTAATTCTCCAAACATTCAATCTATAACTAAACACACATATCAATCATATTTTCTTAAAAGATTTCCTTATGGGAAACATTCCTCATTTCTCCCTCAAATACTATAATGCAGTTATATCAATCAATTCCATAGCTGAAGTATTGATTTTTTCGAAATAACAATAGCCCATGGATCTCGACCATATGTCGAAGCTAAATTACAAATTATTCCAAAATAATTTTTGGCTACCTAAGTTCCATTATCACTATTATACTCATTTAGCACTATGATACCAAAAGTATTACTCCATCCTATCTTCATGAAGTCATATACTTGACATCTCGAGAGTAGGGGACTAGATACTGGTTGGCCACCCCAATGCTATTCCCTTCTTTTTTTAATATCAAGTAATATTCCAAAAGTCCACATCCTAGCCAAAATTTCATGTTGATCTTAATCCCTTTTAATCCTAATGTTCCATATCCCAGGGAGGTCCATGTTACTAGGAAATCATTTCTCAATTAGTCATGCCATTTAGATCACAATATTATTCTCTTATGTCCAAATTTATCTAAAAGATCTTTTACTTAGCCAAGTTAATTCTATCTAAAGTGGTCAAGAGCTCACACGTCGAATAGAGTACTCTCAAACAAGTTCGTATCTAATACAAATTCCCATGAATATTACTCCTCCCAAATATGAGAAATCATATGCTCGATACCATCGGAGTTACGGATTACACATTGGTCATGTGCCCAACTTTAACCCTTCACATCCTTCGGATAATAAGATTTCAAAGTCATGCGTAATCTCCACTAGCCAAAACTTTCATGTCTCGTACAAATCTTAGAATCAAGCTTATTTTCCACTAATCAAACCTTTCACTTTTGAGGACCATATCCTAGTATAGCTCAAGTTTTCAAATCTAAGCTCTGATACCACCTCTATAATGCCCTGATTAAGAGGTGCTGCTCCTGCCTGAGATGCTACCTACTCTATATCACAAGCCTTCTAAATAACAGAAAATATATTTCTCGATATCTAAAATATTTAATTTCTACGAGTAACATCTATCAGAGGTTTGACTATGAACTAATATATCATAAATCACATTTAGCATTTCTATCACCCTCATTATCTCATGTGTTGCCTGGCCTAGTATATCTTCATCACTTGTCCTTATCTGGGGTAAAGAATGGGGAGTCACAATAAAACAACTTAAGTTTGAATGACTTAGTGAAATAGTTTAGCATTATTAACAGGGTGAAAATTTCTCAAATATTATATAAGCAACAAATAGAAGCATTAAAATTTTCAAAAGTCGTAAGAGAAGATTTAAGTCAAAATTTAAAGTGATCCATCTCACCACCCTCCCATACCAGCAATGAGACTTCACCAAACTTACTATCTCTCACAGAGGTTTAAATCGCAACTATGATCAAAAGGGTCGATATGCTATTTGGACAATCACTGAATTTTTGTCAAATATTTAAGTTTCAAAGTATAAGTATTAGGCATATCAAATAACCAAATATAATTTAGCAAAAACTTTTACTGTTAAGTTGGTGATGGTTCTCCTATCTTGTCACTCTACTTTTAAAAACACAAAAATTCTTATTCCTCCAAAGTGCAGAGTGATTGGCTTGAACACTTAATCACACACTAGGCACGGCTAGCAGCATGCATGATCCCACTCATAGATGGCTACCTCTAGCTTACTATAAGTGGGGATTATATGTACATTTTGTACGAGTATCAGCTGAAAGAATACACCGTTGGTCCGTTCTGCCTGGTCATCTTTCAAAACTGACCCTAGGGCCTAGCCCCAAGGTGTTAAACACTTTCATTGTTATCACTTAGTATGTCCAATAACATTTCACTACACACTTAAGGTTGCCATGTTAACACGAAATCACAAATTCAGCACTAAGTTGGTTTTAAAATAGACATGGCGATAAAAACATATATTTCAAAATCACTTTTTAGCTTTCTCAACACAATCACTAATTTTAAGTATAGCGATAAAAATCAATATCAACAGAAGCACTCATTATAAAAGGACGATGTGAAGTACTATTTTCAACACATAGATTGAAAGGAAGTAAATGATTAGAATGTATAACAAGTATATATATTCTTTCCTTAGCAAGAAAATCTCATACTACTGAGTATAACTCACCTGGCCATGTAGAAGAGTTCCTAGTTGTACGGACACTTAAGCCCTGGCTTCTTAGTCTAATCAAGAACTATCATAAAATAACTCAAAGTTATCATTCTATCAATCCTCTTATTCTTGAAAATAAATATAGTTAATATCTTTATCAAACTTAAGACTATTCTAACACTCGAGTTCAATTATATCTTATTTCAAATGGCCTTAATCCTCCAACTACATGATACTTCAGTATCACAAGACTTTACTAACTCGAGCCTAATCATTCCCACACTATCATAATGTTTTAACCATCTTAATAGTTTTACGTGCTCAAGCTAACTCAATTCTCAAACTATCCCCAACAAACTCTATTCATCACTTTACTCATTTTACAGTACATGATGAGGGTTGAGGTTTCTAAATCAATTAGGTTTTATGAGTTTATCAGGTCTAGGTTTGATAATTCATTTTCATATCAATACTTATATAACTTAATCTTTAGATAAAGATTAACTATATTTTATTCACAACACACTACATTGTTGAGTGCAAGAGTATAATTTTAAATCAATCTTTCTTAATTAACCAAACTTAGAATTAGAGCCCACTTCATTCACGACTTTCAAAATTAATCATCATCTGAATTAAGATTACATTTCAATAATCCTAATTTTATTTAACACTTAATTAGAAGTGTAAAATCAATTGAATTTAACATTTGATGTGAAATTTACCCAAATTGAATAGAACAAAAATTCAATTTCAAGCTGGAACTAGTCCAGATGAGTATGGAATTTAACTCCTAGTAAACTACTCAAAAATCGCCACATGCGCCACAGCTAAACCACCACGTGCCATCATCAAAGATGAGGTCTATCACCACTATTAGGTGTGCCTCACCGAGGCAAGCTATATCTCCAAAGTGATTTTTCGATTGGCCGCTGTTTAGTTGGCCAATTTCTCAAAACATTATTGTGGGACCCTAACTAGTCACTGCCTCACCACGGCCTTAATTCCTCCTCCACCACTAGTTGAAACTCCAAATTAGACCACCTTTAGATTGCTCATGTTGCCGCAACCAAACCCTACCTAACCCTTGTTCATTTCCATCATCGGAAGCAGTTGAAGCACTACCACCACTATGCATCCACCGTCACCTCATAATTCCTAGTGAAATACCCACTGGTTTTTAGTGTTTTTGGGTTGGCTGGGTTCACTAAGCTAAGAACTAGGGTGTTATTTTCGAGGTTTCCGGCCATTTTTTGGTGATTTGTTGGCGGGTTAGTTCTAGGGTCAATTTTGAGAATATGAGGAAATTCTGTCCTCAAATGTATATAGATAACCAATTTTTTAGTCTCCTACAGATTGACCCCAAAACTTGTTGACCGACTCAAAATCTCACCCAAAAATCTCGAACTACCTTTCACTTTGGTCCCCAAATTTCAGTTTAGTCCACTAATTTTTACTTTGCATACGTTGACCCCTAACATTTCTATTTTTGGGCAACTAAGTGCAAATTTAATTATTTTGAAGTTTTTGAACTTTCATTTTGCCCACATTAACCCCCTAAATTTTCATAGTTTTGTGCAATCAAATCCTTCTCTTACTTGCAATTAGACCCTCGATTATAAATATTTAATTCTAGATTGTAACTAAATCAAACCCAAAATTAAAGTAGCCAAACTTATCAATTTCACATTTTCTTATAGTTTAGAATTTTAAAATTTGGAGTGTTACAACTAGTATGTACAAGAAATGAGAAATGAATTAAATCACCCATTCTCTTTTTGATTTCATTCTAATGAATTGTAAATAAAAATAACTAGTAGGAAATAAATGAATTTTTTATATAATCAAATTAACCTTTTGTAAAAAATTATTAAAATAAACGTAATTATTAGTAAACTATTTTTTATATATTACAGTAGATATTTTTTTTTGAGTAAATATATAATTATGTAGTTTTGATATCACTGTTAATGTTATTCGAATTACATAAGTAAATATATGCATTTTATACATTACCAACAAGTTATATATGCTTACACAAAAAAAGTATAAACACAATTCTTTACATTATTATTTTTAAAATTATAATTTAACAAGCTCTTTGGAATTTTTTGATAAAATATAATTATAAAATTATAAAATACTTTATAATTAGAGTGCTCAACTTTTTTGCAATAAGGTTAGAATAATTTATTGTTTTTTTTTTTATAAGTTTGATTTAAAGAGTTGCAAATAGAATGGACAAGTCTTCATTTATTAATTATGTATATATTTTTTAATGATTTGAAGATATGTTAATATAAATAATATTTGTTAAATTTTGGAGTGTAATTTTGTTAAAAATAATATATATATATATATGTGTGTGTGTGTGTGTGTGTGTGTGTGTTCATTCCCAATGGATCGGGAATGGCCAAACTCATTCTTTTAGGAATGGGGATTTCGATGGGAATAGACATTCTCATATGTAAATTATACTAATCATGGGTTTAAAAATGAACTTGAAAATTCCCATTCCATTTTCATCTTATTCCTACATACCAATCATACTACAAAGAATTTTGATTGGGCAATTTAGACTCTTTATTAATTTTTTATTTCATTTCTTATTCTATTTAATGGTCATATGACATGTGTATTTTCTTAAAAGTAAGAAATAAAAAATCAAATATATGTAATTGATGCTGCAATGAGCTTGATGGTCCGGAACTCCGGTGGATTTAGGTGATATT
>JACGDI010005826.1:69761-118532 GCA_014898725.1 Jacaranda copaia
CTGGATTATATCATTTCACATTGGACCTCGTGAGCTGTCTGATTTGTAAAAGGGACTTATTGGGCCTGTTGGAATATCCCATATCAGTAATATATATACATTAAATTAAAATAAAAAATCAAATAGAAAATGTAACAGAGGATCTAAGCCTGCGATTGCTCATGAAATTTTATCTCATGTCCCTTAGTCCAAAACACGAGACATGTGTGAAGGCTTGTTTGGATGTAAAGCCATTTCTTGATTTTTAAATTTAGAAACATATTTGGGTTCCGTGCTTGAAATAAAGTAGGAAGGGGTAGGCTAGGGAAGCTATTGACCACTTTGTTTTCTCTTTCCTTCTGTTTGGTTTTTCCATTGCTTATTTGTTTGTTTCATTTTCTCTTTGTTTTTTTTAAATATTTTTATACTTTATTTAATATTAATTTATTACTTTAAGATTTTTTTATTTAAAATTGTATGAAGATGTGTATTTTTAATTTTTAAATATGAAATTTATTAAGAATTAGATATTTATTTAAACTTAATGTATATAATTTAAATATTATTGTATTAGTTTGAAAGATATTAAGTTTGTATTTCTATGTAATAATTTTAAATATTATATATTTAATTATGTCTAAATTTTATTTTTAAATTTACAATGTAGAAGAATAAAACTCTACAAATTAATTAATATATTTTATTTTTATTTGAATTTAAAATATACATGTCTTATTAGAAAAAAAATATAAAATTTCAAAATTAAATTATATTCTAATATAATATATGAATAGAAATTTTTTTACTATTATATCCCAAAATTTGGTCTCGTGTCATTTTCAATTATAGGAGTGTAAATGTTCCTAAAGTAATTTTTCAGTTCCCATAACGAGAAGTGTGATCAAATTATTATTATTTTTTCAATGTTGAAACCTAATAGGCCAAACAAACTTTTGGATTATTTGACAATAATTAACATTGTAATTTTTAAAAAAATATAAATTTATTATTTTTTATGGAATAAAAGATCTTGTTAACAAAAATTTTGATTCATTTATTTTTATCAATTTTCAATTAATTTGGAATTTTTTAAAACTAAATTTATGATAATCTTCAAAAACTGTTTTTAGTTGGAATTTAATTTTAATCAATCTAGAAAATATTTTATTTTTCATTTTATAAAAAAATATCAATTATATTAAGCATATTAAATTTATCTTTTCATTATTTTTGGTAAACATAATTTTCAAAAATTAATATGCATAACAAAAGAACAAAATGCCAGAATTATATGATATGTATTTTTTAAATTATGTTATGAATACATAAAAAATAAAAATTAAATTTCTAACTAATCCGATTAATATAACATTTGTTAAAATTCAATTTACAATACGAAACAAAATAAAAAACCATTGCTTTCCTAGTTGGAACTTTGTTTTCTTAAATTAATAAAACAATTCACTGTTTGTTTTTAAACAATTTCTAAAAAATTAAAATTATTAAATTTATCTATTTTTTTAAATTCTTTATTAATATTCTCAATCCAAAACAAATCAATAAATTAAAACTCACAAAATATATCTAATAAAGAATCTCGCAATCAATTACAACCTTGTATCACATCAATTCATCGTATCACCATAATCATTGTACTCACAACCAATCACAATTTCATTTTTCATTCTTACCTCTTTAGAATACCAAAACAACCTTAGAGTTTTTAAAATATAAAAAATGAGGGCATGCCTCACAAGCAATCACAGCCTAAAGTGCTCAATTGAAAGCCAACTAATCAGTTGAATGATCTATAGTTGCAAGTCCAATTTCCCCCATTTAAATTCTGAACTTGGAGAGTCGCGGTCTAGCCCACAATAAACCAAAGTTAAGCCGATTCGAATCACAAGGAGTATCAAATCATTATTTTAAATGAGATGATATTTGGAAATAAAATTTTAACGTAACTTGAGATCTGTGGTGCCAAAAGAATTATCAGCATTTAGTTGGGAATAGAAAAAATTAATATCATTGGGTAAAATAGTAGTTTGTCTATGCAAATTGAAAAATGGACTGTGGAGGCAATTGGTTACGTGCTTGTTGTAAGACGTTCAATTAAGATTTAAAAAGAAAGAAAGAAAGAAAGAAATCGAATATGTTCCACAATTTTGGCCTTACTATATCCTTTGACTTCATAATTTAAACATTTTAAAGAGATGCATAAAAATAGTATCTAACATTGACCAAAATAATAATAATAATAATAATAATAATAATAATAATAATAATAATAATAATAATAATAATAATTGTCATATTTTATGCTACTTCGATCTAATTCACAAAAATTTAAAATAAAAGAGCATCCCAAAATTTTAACCATTTCCAATTTTTCACAACAGCCTAAAAGTAAAGAAGATTAAACTCTTTAGCACCTCAACACCTTAAATTCATATCCATCAATACTAAAATTTTGATTATCCCAAAATAGTGCAACTTCTATTTACAATACAAATTGAACTTATCATGTCTAGTTTCGTTTGCGAATAGTAGCAAATATATATATATGCATGGGCATTGGGTTTGGGTTTGGGTTTGGGGATACTCGACCCAACCCAATTGGGAATTTTCATTCCAGTCGGGTATTTTTAGTCCCCAAACCCAAACAAGTATTTAAGAGGGTACCTGCAAATTTGGGGGTTGAGTATTGGGTATTGGCCTAGGGTACTCAAGTACCCCATTAAAAAAAAACTATTTATATTATTAAGTATATAATGCATTAGATATTAATATTTATGTTTAGGTTTTAAAATTATATATTATGTGGGATTTCAAACTTGTAAATAATAAATTATAATGCTATCAATTGGTTCACAATGAAAATAAATAATGAATTAATAAAATTTTAATTTTTATTTATTAAAAATATAAAAAAAATTAATGGGGGTTTTGGGGGTACCCCATAAAATGGGGGTCGAGACTCGCCCTTGGGTACCCGCAGGGCTAGAGTAGCCCCAAGGAGGAGTACCTAACTCCCGCCCACCCCTAAATATATATATATATATGTATATATTTTTCATGCGCATGGCATCTCATCTAACCAACTTTTAAATTAGGAAAGAATAAGAAAATAAACAACACAAGAGGAGTAACTCCTAATGACTTAGTGAGGCGAATAATAACCAATTTAGATATAAGTATATTGAATAAGAAAAAGGTAACTAAGATTCCTAGAAAGAAATCAAAACAAAGCAAAGTACTCAAAAGACGCTAGCATGAAACTAAGTACAAGTCAACATGAATTGATATGAATAGACTCGAATAATCAAAGTCCAAAATGAATCAACCATAAGAGATAAAGTTTAGAAAACAATCAACGATTAGCATTAAACAGTCAGTAAGAAATATGTTTATACAAAAGTGGAGATGTTGGTGGGCCTCTAACCTTTGTGATTTCCATAGATTAGTAAGAAATAAATTGCTTATCCCTCAAAATTTTGAGTGATAAGATCGAACAGTTGATCAGTATGGCATGGCGAGTCACATGCTAATCCCACACTTGCAAACAACCAACTCCAACTACTTGTGAATCAGGATCACAGTGGGTACTAGTCGGGAGATCAGTCACGGTCAATTCGTTCCACTTGGTCATCTTTTCGGTCCTAGTCCTGGGCTCAACTTCCCATGGCATCCCTCCGGGTCTAAACTTTCCAAAGGCATCCTAAGGGTCTCAGTAAATGGTAGTTTTTCAAGTAGTAATATCAATTTTTAAATAACAGTATCACAATCAAATAACAATTAAGTACAATGAGATCAAGAAACAACAATCTGTTTGCTTGGCAAGACTGTCTCAAGTAATAATAAATCATAACAATGGCTCAAGCATATCGGCACAATATCATGTGACATCCTAACAATTATTAAATAAGTCAACGAGGGCAAAATAACATGGAAAGTCTAATAGGATTTCAAATTTGACGGAAAGACATGACATAACACCGCTAGATTGAAAACAAAGATATCATCAACCAAGCAATTTTAATTACAATATGAGAGGATTAACTGAGGTGGAATGTAAATTTCAACGGCATCTAATGATATCATGGACAAACAGATAAGTCAAGAAATAAACACTCATATTGATATTCAAGATATACATATATATATATATATATATATCTTCCCCAGCAAGAAAACAATATTAAATATAACTTCACCTAGAATCCTACGTCCACGACAGGAGTCTAATTAGCCTGGAATGCTCAAATCCTCATCACCTATTTTTTATTAGAATAAATGTAAGTATCAATACTTTGAATAGCATTTATTATTAGCGTAACACCCTTAAATTTGGCATTTTAGAAAATAAGGATTTAGAAATTAAAATATTAGTCTGAAAAATTTTGGGGCTTGAAAAAAAAATATAAGAAGGACTTAATGCATGGAAATTGAAAGTTTTGGGGTCAAATTACAAATAGGTAAGACTCAATTGGATCACATTTTAAGAATTCTGAGGGTTTGCATGGAACTAGTTTAGGTCAAATAGGTGGAAGTGATACACCCATTAGTTGGAGGATTAAATTGAGAGATGGATGATTTCTAGGGGACTCGATTGAAGGCTGGATAGAAGTTTTGGGGGTTGATTTGAGATTTCAAATAGTTGGATTTATATATACATTTTTCTTCCCCATTTTTTCCATTTCCTCCCCACAGCACCACTCATCTTTTTCTCTAGTGACATCCTCTGGTAGTCCTTGAATCACAAAACCAAATCAGCTAAAATCCTCTCATCTCTTTCAGGAACTCAACGATACCACTTTCACCTAAAACCCACTAGTGAGGCGGTTGGAATTTGCATTGGAAGTCTCAATCATAGTGGCAGTTGACAGGTTCGACGGAGCAATGGTAGAAGCTAGATTCTGGGTGGTAGTTCCAATAGAACTTAACTTGGTAAACATATTGGTGCTTTCAATTTCAAGTTCAGGTCATTGTTGATGGAAGAATTAAAGAATATCAATCACGGCAGCGAGTGGTGGCTTGGTGATCGGAGGTGAAATTGGGGGCTTTCCTGATGATAAACGGGAAAATTAGCCTAGGTATTATGATTGTTAAAACGAAACAAATCTAACGGTAGTGGTGGTGAGCTTTTCCTGCGGTGGAGGTGTGGCGTGGTGTGGTAGCAGAGTTGAGATAGTCTCTTCAACTCATCGCGAAGATCATGTACATGGCATTGGTTCATGGTTTCGATGCTCCGTCAATCAAATCTTGGGTAAAGACTTGGAATTGGAATCGTTACCTTGTACTGTCATTTCTTCTAAATCTTGTGTATTATTGAAAAATTCATGCAAAAATTTGATATAGGAATTAGGATGGACCATGTATGTGAAATTTTATAACTTAGTGGACCTCGATTTACATTATTTTACGAAATTTTTGGATAATTGAGATAATTAAGCAAATAAACCCTAATTTGGTGGGTTTGAGACCTAAGTGGTAAAATTGGGTTATTAAGGAATGTTATACTATTATTATTGATTTAATATATTGTAGCAAGATCAACTGGATGATTAAGGACCCCTTTATTGAGATCGGTGTAATTAGCAATTCCATAATGTTTGTGCCGAGCAAACCCTAAAACTATTGTAATCAAGTAGTTATTGATTTAAGACTGTTAATAGTAAAATTGTAATTATTAAGGGTTATTTGGGTTTAATGAGGATTTTGACAGTGAACTTATTCTTTTGGTTAGGTGATACAAAAGTAGGTCTCATGAACCAGTAGGCTACTAACTGTGGCTGCATTATCTAAAGCTAAAGAGGTAAAGGTCTAACCTCTTAGGTATTTATTTTATATGCCCTATGAGGGTCTACCAATCTGGCACATGATTATACTTACTGTTACTATGGTAAACCCTTGCGAGGGTTAGACTGGTTTTTGTACTATACTATACCTTGATTATTGAAATTTGTGAACTACTTGAGATCATGTTTGTTATCTGTTAATTGATCTGGACACTTCTACGAGGGTTGTTTCTTGATTTTGCCTTTGAGAAGTGTTTATCCTATCTGTTCTGGCGCCTAAAACTCTTGTCTATTATTTGATAGTACTATTATCTATTACTGTCTTATTTATCTGACACTATTCTGCCTTGTCGGCAATCCATTTATTTGTCCTTGATGTATGCCTGAAGACCTGTTGGGCCAAGTGCCAATCATAGTGGAATGCTTAGATACTTGGGACACACTAAATAGCCTGCTTAGGTGTCAGTGATATGCTTAGCAGTCTGTTTGGGTATCTACGATATCCTAAGCAATCTACTTAGGTATCCACAATATGCTACACAATCTATATGGACATCTGCCGTGTACTAAGCTATTACACTTTGGTAAGGTTGACTAACTAACTGATTGGAATAAGGAGAATCGGATATGTATGTTATGTTATGATCTGTTGGACTGCATATGCTACTTAGTTTTACTTGATTTTGATTATATTTCGATTGATTATATTTTGCTCATAGAGCAACAAGGGCAATGTAGTTTATTGGTCTTGGTCTATATCGGGTTGTTGTCCTAGCCGAATGAGCCAATTGCATTTCCTCCCAAACTGATTCGATTGAGATAATCTCAGGCTATTTGCTGAATGAGCCATCTGTATGTCCTCCCAAATTGATTCAATTAAGACGATCCCAGCCTATTCGAGCTAATGATGACAACTCCTAAGCTAGTACATACCAAAAATCTTAAATTTGATAATGCCTATCTTATTTGACCGTATCCTGACTGCATGTAATCTAATTCATTTGTAATCTGATCCTAACTGCCTGTATCTTGATTTATTCCTATTCTGACAGTTAAATTATGATTCGTTGAGTTGATTCTTCCTCAATATATCTCTATTATTTGTTATTAAAATTACCCTTCACTAATTCCTTTAGACTTTCCCTCCTGTATTATCCTTATTTTTCTCAGACAGGATTAGGTGATGGACACGAATTTCTAGCTTGGACTGAAGAAGATATGTTTTGTAATAGAACATGTGTATATGGGTTCGCTTGAATGCTAAGCTTTAACTTAGAGATATTGTGATATGTCATATTTGAATTAAAAATATGTAGTGTGTATATATTTTATATTGAATGTTATGGGATCAGCTATGGCATGTGTATAGTACATTTGTTGAGGTTTGGCTAAGATTGAAGTCTGTTGTTATCTCTGATAAGTTTTGAAAATTTTATTATAGTCCTCTTGACTGTCTTATGGGTTAGATTTAAAACTGAATTAGTGACATCTCAATTTAAGGGTTATTTTGAGTGGGGTGCCACAATTAGTAAGTCTGGTTATCTAAATGTTTTAGTTTTACTCATTCATTTATTTCTTTGTGACTTTTGATCTTATTTTAATATCCGCATCGAAGTATTCGAATATAATAGCTTCTTTCTTTATGACCACTTAAATCTAGATATTAGGTTTGCTCAATAACAAGCTCATTTAGGCTATCAAAAGTTCTATTATATTGTTGAGGTTCAAGTCCATTTTCTCCAATTTAATGCAGTAAGCAATAATAATCAATTTTTATCCCAATAATTTATAATTTTGATTTCTTAAGCACGACCATTCAGCCAAATAATATTAATTATATATTTTATCAATTCCAGGCCCACATGTAGTTTCATTATTGATATTCAAATTAGCGTTCTTAGTCCATAACTAATAAATTTAGTCTAAACTCATAAACTTGGTGCATTCCACTATGATAGTAACTTTTCACTCCCATTTCATAGTTTCAACTTCCTAATGTGCCTATATGGCTAAATTAATTATTAATTAGGCCTTTTGTTCGATTTTAACCAATATCATCTTATAATTAAAATTTTGTCCAACAATTTTAGTCCATAATTGATACTTCAGCCCATTCATCCCAAGTTTACATTAACAATCAACTTCAATTACTTTAACTTTCAAATGAATTGAATCAAGAAACAATTCAACCAATTAAATGGAATTTTACTAAAATCAACCAAGTTCAAAATCAATTTACGGCATGAAACTAGCTTGCATGTGCTCAAATCAGAGCCCCACAAATGATGTCTTATAGCCATCTACATGCTACTATTAGAGTTAGGTTGCATCACTAGCAATCAGTATGTCTCCTCGTTGCTGTCGAAGTTAGGCTGCATCATTAGCAATCAGCGTGTCTCCTCACGAAGAAAAAATGCCCACCTCAATTTCTTGCTTTGGTAGACAATTGCCAATTAATTTAAACAAAACTGCCATAGCACCACCTAACACTACCGCTTGCCACCACCTTCGATTATCCTTCTCCAATGGTTGAATCATAAAATTGAAGCTACCAAAGTGTTCCTCATGTTGAACCTTTAAAAACTCATCAATCAGTCTCATGCTTTAGCTGCTGAAAACCCACAACTCATTAATATCGCTAGTCACCTCTGTTTGGCCACCATATCCTATCGTGTCATTGATTTGGTGTGAATTTTGTGTAAATATGTTCCCTACAACATGAAGAATATAATGGTGGGATTGGTTTTAGGTTTTCCTGTCATGGTATGGGGTGGTTGGAGAGGAGTATGTTGGGCTGTTAACTGAGAATTAGACAAAGTATAAAGGAGCTTTATACTATCGAACTTTTTTAAAAATTCAATTTGGCCCCAGGATTCTCCACTATTACTTTTCGATCTAAAATCTTGCCTAATGCTTATAGTATGATTTTGCAGCTTTTGAATGCCTCACATTTACCCCATAATTTTCCATTTGACTCCTCTAGCTTTTTTTTCCTCACATTGACCCCTGCTCAATTTTTTTTATTATTTTACAGTTAAATCCTTATTTATTATCCTTATATTTTCAACATCACAATAAAGGCCTAATTAATTTAGGTACGATTTTCTCAAACCTATTCGGATTTTATTATTGTTATTTTTTCATCAACTCTCAATACTAGTATTTAATCTGTTAAAGTCTAATTTCTTTATAAAATTCTCACTCTTGGGTTGGGTGTTACATTTTACATAACTATTTTAGCAAAAACGTTACTTCTAACTCATAATAAGGAAGTGATTCTAATTTACAGCTGCACAAAACAATGAAAAAAAAATTCAAGCAAATAATTGGAGATTAATAATAGATTATTGTGGTCATAGCCTATAGTTATTTGGTAATCAATTATAAGAAATGGAAAGATTAAAAAGTAATACTTAGTAGGGTAAGTCTAGCATCAGTTATGAATTATAAGTGATTAACTTTAGTCATAATAAATCTAATTCGTGAACATGCATTAACAGATCTATACTGTCCATTTATTGTAACCTATTACTTGCTAAATAAGTTTTCTAGACCTACTACTTGTACAAGCTTTATGTATGATTTATCATAATTTTTGTTTAATTCAGTTTGTAAATATAGAAAAAAATTGCCTTGTATAATATATAGTAATAATAATATATGTATGTATTTACTACTATATTACTTAATAGTACTAAACTTTGTAATGTATCTAAAATAATTTAATTCAATTTAAATAAATTTATTTATTACTTTAAATAATAATAAAAAATAATAATTTTTTTAAAAAAATTCCCCTAAACATTTAGCACCCCAACCACCCACCCCACCGCACCCCACCACAAAATGGCAACACGGCCAGCGGCTCCCCTCTCCCCTAATTGGCCACTTGGTGTTGTCGGGCCTTGAAGCGGCTTGGCAGCGGCCATGCCAATTGTTGTGACGAGATTCGTGGGCAGCAGATCTAGGATTCATGCTATAGCAACCCTAGGTTAGGAGGGGATGCTGGGGGCTTATAGGGATATATATTATATTTTAAAATATATTTATGTATTTAAAACATATGTGGTGGATGTATATTTTATGTATTCTTATATGTAAATTTATTTTGATTTTTATATATGTTTATTTTTATTTTTCAAGTTTTAAGCATTTTCATTTGTGTTAGTCCTTCTTTTTGTTTTTTATATACAAATTTATTTTTTTATTTTTTTGATTATTTTGAATTTAATTTATTTTTTAAAGTGGCAAGTTATGTTACCACATCATGCACCATGCAAGAAAGAGATGATACGTTTGATGATGAGGCACCAACAAAAAGATTAAATTATAAGAATAGTAATAAGTTGCATTTAACATTAATAAACATTTTACCAGCTGTATAAAATTTAAAAAAATATACGTGTCATAATTTTAAAATATGACTAAAATTAGTCATCTACAAGGGTGACTAATGCTAGAACTCTCTTAGTTAGTATACACATGTAGCCATGCAACAAGTAACCTATAAAATACAAAATTAAAGTAATTGCTTATCATTAAATGATATTTACCAAAAATTATTATAAGTATCACAAGTACACCAATTTTACCAAATTTCCAAGAGTATATAAATAACATGAAAAAACATGTTTTATTACTTTAGTGGGGACAAATGTTGTAATTGGCACAATTAGCATAATTAATTATTAATTAACTTTGGATGGATGTCAATTATGGTTGGAATCCAAAAATTAATTGTGGTGGTGCAATAGAGGAAAGAAATTGGTTGAGTGTTTCTTGTTGAGTTGTCCCACATGAAATGCTTGAGAAAGTGGAGACTTACTTGAACATTATAAAATCAAGTGGAAGAGTTGAAGGGTTATCCAACCTTTCACTTGTCCCACATTGGTTTTATAAACAAATGTGGACTAGTTTATATTGAATTCAAGTAAGAATACTTGATAAAGTGTTCTTTAAGGGGTTCATATGAGTGGACCACACGTGCGCCGCCGCTCAGCCCGACTCCGGGTCACTGTTGTGGGTGCGGGTGCGGGTGCGGGCGCGGGCATTGGGGCGAATGTCTCAGCTCAGTCTTATCAAATCCATTGGATTAGTCTAATCCAATCAGATTAAATCAAAATTTTGAAGATTAAGTTGAGATTTGGTTGGATTGATAGAGATTAAGCGGGTTTGGCAGAGGGATGTGGGACACATGGCGTCATATTGATAGACGTGTGACGTGTGTGGGATACGTGATGTGATACTAGTGGATGTGTGTGGCTGACGTAGCAGAATATTATTGGTTGGGTGACGTGTTAGAGGCCATTAATTAGTGGACTCTAACCCTAATCCTACCTATAAATAGACTGCCTCTGGTAGTCTTCAAATACACAGCATTCGTCTCTCAACACGCATAAGCGTCCTGCTTCTACCCACTTTCTTGCCCTTTCTCAAGAATCCTTCCTTTCTCTTCCCAAAAATATTCCCTGCCCTGAATTTAGATATATACACCTATCTCATTCTTATTTGGCAACTGAGTACTGTTCAAGGTGAACAAAAAAGAGTGCACCTGATCGTTTTGGACCATTTTATCCTAGAAGGAGATGTGTTGTATCCGTTGCGCTGGTGAGTCAAGGCGCTCGTTTCTTCAAGGCAAACAGAATTTCTCTGTGATTTGGTTGTCCGATTGATTCTATTATGATACAGAATTCTTAAGACAAGTTTACTTTTAAATTTGGTATTTCCTTTAGATAAAATTGACAGCATGCTTTATTGCTTTTATTGCCTCGGTTGATATATGAATTTTGACTTTTCCTGGACTCACATCTGATTAAATAATTGCTTAAATTCTGATTTGCCTTGAATTTAATGTATATTTCTGCACACGCATGTTGTATGTTTAATTTTGACGACGCATGTTATGTGTATTAAATATGATATCGCATGCTTGATTTGAATTTCATATTAATAAAACGCATGTACTGCCTCAATAGTGATTATCTGAACTAATTCATGATAATCTGATTTGCATGTTTAATTGCATGCTGGTATATCCTGCTCCGAAACAACAACAAAAAGAGTTGAAATAAGGTGAACAAATCCATTCACATGGTGGCAATTCATTTTCTTCTCATCCTTAACAAAACTCGGCAAAATTGATCTAAAAGTGTTGATACATTTGAAAACGAAGATTGTGAATAAAAGTTTAAAAAGACTAATATTTTATACATAACTTTTCCTTAATTATCACAAAAATTATTAGTATATAACTCTTCAACGAGTTTACAAATATTCTTCATGCTGCACGATTTGTATCCATCTCTGAAATTTAAAGTTGAGTTGAGTTTATAATATTTTGTTGCATTCTTATCAAATCAATGATTCATCTTTGTTAATTGATATAGAACCTTTTGCGCTAATGCACATATCAACTTGATTATGTTGCTCCAGGTAATAGGATTGCCTTCCACCTTGATTAATTATGAACATTCACATGCGGATATTTGTCTCATATTTCTCGTAAAAAGGTTTCACTTTACCAAATAATTCATTCCATCTATTCTCTACATTTCTAAATAAGTGATTTGGTATTAGCAATTAA
Source organism: Jacaranda copaia (assembly GCA_014898725.1). Classification (NCBI taxonomy): domain Eukaryota; kingdom Viridiplantae; phylum Streptophyta; class Magnoliopsida; order Lamiales; family Bignoniaceae; genus Jacaranda; species Jacaranda copaia. The sequence continues at coordinate 82,122 of JACGDI010005826.1, forward strand.
ATCTATTACATTCAACATATCTTGAAACTTGCATCATAGAATTCTATAAAGATCATCTATCACTTTTATTAATTCAACCACGAAATGCAAGATAAACACAAATTCAAATAATATGATTATGTCATAAGCTCCCATAATTGTTGCATAAATCAGCTTGGTTATTAATGAGTTCACTTTTTTTTTAAAGAAAGGAAGAATTAAGCATATCAAATAACCCAAAAAGAGGCCTTAAGAGTGAGTCCCTATCTTGTGTTCCCCAAATATACAACAATTTGAGTTGGTGCTACTATTGTTAATTGCAGCAGTGGGCAAAACAATAAATATAACGTGCATATGGGAACGCATTTAGAGACTATTATTATTATTATTATATTAATTTTAATCACAATAGTATATATTTATTGTTTTGCCCATAGGCACATTTTACAAAATTAATAATAATTCTTCTCTTGTCAATATTCTAATTCTACTAACATTGAGCGATAAAAATCTTTCTGCTTTTTTGGATTGAAAAGAAGTATTTTGAGAATTATTTTTCAAAATAGTCGAGCTCACCTTATCATTAAGAAGTGACATGTTTTATAATTTTTATTAAATTATCATGATTGTACGAATACAAATATTTATTACAGTCTCTAAAAGCTATACCTTGCAATGCGCACAATTTACAATATTCACAAAAAGCTAGACTTGCAAACTCTTTTTTGTGGCTAACTCTCAATCAGCTTCAATGGATTCATCAATCAAGACATTGTCTCACAACTTTACTATGTGAAGACTTAAGGACTATTTTCTTTACACATCAAGAAAGAACATCCTTTTCCACCATTTACATTAACTTTTCCGAATACCAAACTACTCTATGGTGGCTCTAATTAAAGTTAGAAAATTAATCCATCAAACCATATAAAAAATAACTTACAATTGTGTTTTTTAGCTAAATAAGGAAGAGAGCTAGAACCCACCCACCCACTCCAAATAAACAGAAGAAGAAGAAGACATAGGAGAAAGCAAAGAAGTCTGTGCACACGTCAACCAAATTCTTCTTTTAAGTATTGTCATCTTAGAGGAACGGGGAATTAGATATTTAAATAAAAAATGACAATAATAAATAAATAATTATGGACTAAAATAATCTATTGCACTGCGCTAAAAATAAAACTGAGCATAAAATTTTAAAGTTTAGTGCGCACTATCTTCCCGGGCTTTATAATTATAGTAAACCTGAAATTTTACACCACCAAAAATTTTCCAGAAAGATGAAGTTAAAGAAATGAATTTCTAAGGCTTTTGTTTGGGAAAAAAAAATAGAGAAATAAGTTAAGGAGGGAAATATTTTTTGAAGAGGGAGGGTAATTTTATCACTTAGGAAGATCGGAAAATTGTAAATTTTATAAACTGACATTTGAAATTTAAGCGTGTTGAGACTTGAAAAGGAAAAGTTAGGCTATCGTAAAATACCCTTCTCCTTTCATTCTTATACTTATGTATAAATATGAATTGAATGATTGATTAATTCATTGAGTGACATCAATCTCGTACTTATATGTGTGGGATTCAAATCAAATCCCAACGAAGTGTGTGTATGTATAAATAAATTAAAAGAAAATATAAATATGAATTGTCAATTATTATTAAATAAGAACTAATATTTTATTACATATGGAAGGATAAATGCCTTTTTACAAATACAAATATAATGAAATCGACGTCTCAATTTGAAAAAAGAAAAATATTAAATCGGTATCAAAACACTCATCAAAGTCCCACACTCAAGTTTATTTAATTAGATCCTTTTCCAAGAAAGTTGGAGAGGCTATTTGGGTTTTTTGGCACGGTGGGTTTTTTTTGACATTTCATTTTTATGTGGGGGTGAAATTGCAATTAACCCATAATCAATGGGGGATGTTTCAAAAAAGCTTCCACTTTGCTTTACGTCCCATCACAAGTATATTAATTCCTTTGGAGTTTGGAGGAGACCTCTGCTTCAAATTTACGCCCCGAACAGTTCAACTTATGATGCATCCCGTACGAGGAGCAAAGGGATGAAGACATCGTCAAAAGGAAGATAATACACCATAGTACACCCTTTTTTTTTTTTCTTTCTTTTTAAGCAAAGTATTTGAAATTATTATCGGACTGTTTTTGTTGCTTCTTTTTTTTTTCCTTTAAATTTTTTATCATTCTTTAATTAAGTGTATTTTTATTTATTATTGAAATTATTATCGGACTGTTTTTGTTGCTTTTTTTTCCTTTAAATTTTTTTATCATTCTTTAATTAAGTGTATTTTTATTTATTATGCATTGATCTCTCTCTGAAAATAAAAACGTGTTCGAATATAGTGTAGAAATATTAATTTTATGGAATTGGAAATGATATTTAGTTGGAAGTAATAATCAGTGGGTTTTGTTATTTATATATATATATATATATATATTAAGAAATTATTATTTAACTTATTGTGGGTTTGTTAAAGAAAGATAATTTTAATTATTTTAAAATTAGTGGAATATTATATCAAATACTACTAAATAGATACTGATGATAATTATTAAATAAAAATATAAAATTGTCACTAACTATATATATTAATTAATTAATATTTTTATAGCATAATTTTGTAGTTCTTGGCAAGCTTGACATACAATGAAAATAACTTAATTTAAATTGTTACTATAAACAATTAATGGCATAAGTATATCGATAAAAAAAATTATCTTGTATTTGTATATTGTAATGATAATTTTTAATGTTATTAAATTGCCATTACACATATGTTACTAATTGTTAATAGTGATAATTTAAATATTATTATAACTTTTGACACTATTAGACCGTCATTATAACATAACAAAAGTTGCTATCATTTAATATATATTTTATTAATTAGCAACAAAATAGTACTTAGTGTCATGGAGTGCCCATTATTAGTTATAATTCTAATATTGTTACTTAATTTTTTATCATTGGTATATTATTCTTTTTTCTTGTGAAAATTAAATGATTTATATAAAAGTCCTACTTTAACTAAATATATCTTTGTGCTTGAAATGGGTTAAAATAAATACGTTTTTGATGTTTTAAATTTTAATCTCGTTGTCTTTGGAAGTAGAGACAAAAATTAAAAGTAATTTTCAACTATCGTCCAAAGTGGAAGACGGTGAGAAGGTTCAGCGTTGGTTGGCTGCTCTCTTTTTCCCCTTTTCTTTCCGGCAAAGAGGCTCAAGTATGAGCAAATTCGAAGAAACTAATACAACAGACAAATTGCTATAGCCTATTGTCATGACAGCTTTTGTGGCCCATAATGTTTTTCCCTAATCAATTAAGAATTATTATTATTATTATTATTATTATTATTATTATTATTATTTTGGGTTATGGTTAAGAAGAAATGAATTAAGCTGGGGAGCCACGACCACGTTGCCTCTTCTTGCTGCTTTAATTATAATTAATTAAAAGTTATAATTTTTATTAATTATAATTAAAAGTTACATTTACTATGAAAATTCGTTGCTATAATTTGTAGTTATAACTGTAAAATTAATTTTGTAATAATTTTTTTTATAGTAGGATATTTAATTTTTTTAATAGAGATATTAAATATTTGAGCAATCAATACAAATATTGAGTCTGTCAATATAGCATTATCTATAGTTGAGTATAGTTAATAGAAGCCAATATTGATCCTACTTAAATCAAATAACACACAATTAATAAATACTTACAACAAGTATCAATATTTGATACTGGTCCGTTCAAAATAGCGAAGAACACTTAATACAGACTCATTAACATTCGAACCTAAAACATAAAACTTGTCGAATCACTCAGCCACCGCCCCCAGTGATAATTAATTAAGGTTGATAGCTGTTTCAATACTAAGTTTCATATTCAAATGTCACAACATATACACGGATGGCTATTCATCGTACTTATATCAACTTGTTTTATAATTGCATGTATATTCAATTAATATTAATTAATTGATGTATATCTTGATTAATATAATGACCTAAATATTCATGTTGCTTCTCAGGAGGGGGAGCGAGAGTGGCTCCCCGTTCCCCGAAAGCGGAGGAGTATGATCTTGCAATCAAACTCGACTATGCAGTTACTAATAATGAGACAGAATATGAGGACTTCTCGTTGGGATAAGGATGGCACTTGATCGAGGTGTCAATCACTTACTTGCAATCACGAACTCCTAGTTGGTAACAGAACAGGTTGAGAAAAATTTTGAGGCCAAGAATTCAACGATGAGCCGATACCTAGCGGAGGTCAGAAATTACAACAATCATTTAAAAAATTCACCCTCAATCAGGTACTTCGATTTGAGAATGAGCATGCAGATGCCTTGTCCAAATTTGCTAGCTCGACCAAAGGTACAAGAAACAGGATGATAACTTTTCTGGTCGTTGATAGGCCATCAATCGACCCACTCGAGGAGAACTTGGTAGGGAGCATCAAGGAGACAATTCATTCATGGCAGGATCTAATAAAACTCTACTTGAGTCATAGCATAGTCCCCGAAGATAAAAATGAGGCTCGCCACCTTCGAGGATAAGTTGTCAAGTTTGTGCTCGATGGGCATGGCCAACTGTATAAGAGGTCATTCTCTAAACCACCCGTAAGGTGCCTGGATCCCGACTAGGCTCTGAAGTATTGCAGGATATCCATGTAGACATGTGCGGGAACCATTCCAGGGGAAGATCCCTCATGCATAAAATTATTAGGTATGGATATTTTTGGCTGTCATTACTAAAAGGCGCTGTTGATTTTGCTTGAAAATGTCCATCATGCCAAGTTTATTCGAATCTCCCGCATCAACCCGCCATGCCCACGGTCAATGTTCAAATTTCTTGGCCATTCAACTAGTGGGGGATCGACATTTTGGGCTCACTGCCAAAGTCAATGGGTTAGCAAAAGTTCATAATTGTGATGGTCGAGTATTTTACCAAGTGGATCGAAGCTAAGGCTATCTCAAAGATAACCGATGCTGTCGTCAAGAGTTTCATCTAAAAAAATATTATTTGCTATTTTGGCCTACCTAAGATCCTTATTTTAGATAATGGGACCCAATTTCAAAGCAAAAGTATCAAAAGTTGGTGCGATGCCCCAGAAATCACCCAACATTTTACTTCAATGAGTAACCTTTAGTTGAAAGGCCAAACAGAGGTGACAAACAGGACAATTCTCGATCATTTGAGAGCTAGGATATAAGATACTAGGTTGAGTTGGGCAAACGAGCTCCCAAGAGTGTTATGGGCATATAGGACAACTCCATGTACAGCCACAAGTTACAACCCTTATAGCTTGGTCTATAGGTTCAAAGCAGTCATCCCCTTAGAACTTATACAATATACAGCTCGAATGATTCACTTTCACCTACTTAGGAATATATTAGAAAGAAATCTTGACCTCGAGACTATTGATGAATGAAGGCAATAAGCTTACAACACCATGTAGCGCTACAGATCAAAGATGGCAGACAACTATAATAAAACAGTTAAGTTGCACCGCTTTAAGATTAGAGGCCTCATCTTAAAAAAGGTGGAGGTGTCCAAGAATGTTGGCAAACTCGACCCGAAATGGAAGTGACTTTATACTGTTGTGAAGGTATCAAAGCATAATGCTTATCAACTTGCTAATATTGATGGGGATGAGCTCCCTCGCCCATGGAATGCCATCAACTTAAAGAAATTCTATGTATAGAAGTACATTGTAATCATCCCCGTATTCTATGCAATCATCCCCGTATTCTTTGATATAAATAAAGTTCTAGCAAACACTACTACCATTTGTTTGTGTTATCATAGCTGCATCTACCTCGCACCACTCCAAGTTTCAACTTGACTCGACAGTCGACGCAAAAGCAGCTTCATGTTGCCAAATCAATTTTCAAGTCAACCCCATAGTCGATGCAAAAACAGCTTCACGCTGTTGAATCTAGTTTCAAGTTGACCCAAAAGCAACTTCATGCTACCAAATCAAGTTTCAAGTCGACCCCATAGTCGACCCAAAAGCAGCTTCACACTGCCAAACTAAGTTTCAAGTCGACCCAAAAGCAGCTTTTAGCTGCCAATTCAAGGCTCCAAGCTTAAGATTCAAGTCAACCTTGCAGTCAACTCAAAAGTAGCTACACGCTACCAACTTAAGGCTTTTTAGCCTAAAATATACAATTGACTTGATAGTCGATCAACGAGTCGACTATAAAATAATGAAAGTCGACTGTAAAGTTGAGCAAAGTTGTGAAAATAAATTGTTGAATGTGCTCCGAAAAAACCACGCATATCTTTCTACAATAACCTAAATCGACGATCAAGTTGTTGGATTTTCTTGTTAACTAACATGGTTCTCAACGTCTCAACCATACAATCGTGATGATACAATTGCATCCGACAAGAAAGCTATGAAATTGATTTCCTTCGACAAGAGAGATATCAAAATAATATTTCATTCATAGAAATGTTCATTACAATAAGACAATTTTTGGAAAAAAAAACAACAACAAACCAACAACAATGATAAAAAAAAGTTGAGAGATCAAGTTTGGCTTGACCCAGCACCCTCGGATCAACCTGCCTGGGCACCTTTCTACAAGTCGTGGTTAAGCTCCGACATCACTGATGCAAGCAATAGAACGACTCGAGTTGGCTGCGAGGGCCTTGCGACATCACCCATGAAATAAGTTGAGCACAGCACGTACTGTGCGACGTCAACCTGCCCATCCCTCATTTGGTAGGCAAGGTCCTCAACGAAGGCAAACTCACTCGCCAATTCAGCTAGCTTAGTCTCAACCTCAACTTATTTTTGTTGGGCTTCAGTCATGGGCTCGACAGGAGTGTTTGTCGCAGTATCTCCCTCCTCACCTCCATCGGCCATGCCCTTTTCGAATTTTGGGTAAAGCTGCAGCTTCTCGTCCATGGTAAGACTTATTCTATCTTTATCTTCTATGTGGAAAGCATAGCCTAAATACTCAAACTGTTTTACCACCTTTTCAAATGCACCGCAAGCATCATCAATGGATAGAACTACGCTCACATCTTAGAAGGTCGAGCTCAGCGTGAATTGTTCCACCACCTCCCACCGCATTATGGGGAGTTATCGAGAGAATACCGCTCGAGCCTCTTCAAGTGCAGTAGCACAATCGATCGATCAACCAAAGGAGTAACTCACCTATATATCCAAGTGAGCCTTCTTTAGCACAAAGTCTATTCGACTCCTCTCCTCTACAGCCTCAACTAGCTGTTTGTCTTTTACATTGAGTTGCTCCCGAAGGTTGGCTATCTCCTTTGTTAGCTGGTCGACTTAGAGTTGGGAAAACTCAAGTTGAACCTTGAGGGACTCTAATTCCCCTTTCTCCTATGACTCCTCGCAATCTGCTAAGGCCAACTCCAACCAATTGAAAAGGTGGTATCCAAGTTGGCTCACCTGAAATAGAGATCGTCAATAAGTAACATAACTAGCTAAAAGGGGAACTCGACAAGAAAATAATTGACCTCACACTTACAATATTGCAATGTTAGGCTAGGGCCCTAAGAGTGCCAACCTGGCTTAGGCCCATAAATCTCCACTGGTCAGCGAAAAAGAGCCCATCCACCATACACTTGAGTATGTTGGCACTCGTCATCCTCGATTGTATAATGGAGTTGGAATTAGTTACTTCCATCATCGGGTCAGGTCTAAAGCGGGGTGATTGCAGTTTAGGAATCTAAAATAAAACTTTATCGCCATGCTTGCTGAACAAATTATAGCCAGGGACCGCCTTTTGCTTACCCTTGTCACCTACTATCCTTTTAGACGCTGAGCCTTCCTACTTGATCATCTGTCTTTTGCCACAACCCACAAGGCTGCTTTGAACACGCTCTATTGATCGAGCGGGTTGGGGCACCTATTCAATTTAAGACATGGCTAGGGCAATGGTCAAGGGGGTTAGCTCCATTACAGGTACATCTCAGTTAATAGCCACTTAACAACATTCGTCATTCCTCTGGGCTCTAGCCAAAGCCTCTCGTCGACTGTGAACCATCATTTTTTTCTCGATCTTCCAACAAAAGGCAAAACAAAAATGATTATAATTGAGTAGAAAGATAGAAATCTATAATTATCATAGTCGACAAAGATCTCTACCTAATCGGTCACCCGTGGGCAAGTCGAGCATGGCCGAAGACGGGCTAGCCAGCACTAGACATCTCTCCTCGATTAGAATTGAGGCCTCAAGCTGGCCAATCTTGACTAGGTCCCAAACAAAAGTGTTGGGCCTACTAGGTGTTTAGTTTCTCGACATTTTGACGTGCCCCCTCTACCACCCTCTTAGAATATTAAACTCCTTAGGCCCTCGAACATACATAAAATATTTTTCCACTCCTGGCCATATGATAAGATGAGGGTTACTAGGAACTTTTGATGCAGATGTGCCGTCAGATAATAGAACTCGAACTCTTCGATTTTATTCAATTTTTAGGACATAGGCAAATGGAACAGGTTGGAAAAATTGGCAAAAGAGGCTAGCAAGCCAAACAGATACATCAACACAGTGAAACTATATATGGTGGCGAAGTAGTTGGGTAGAAATTGTGTTATACAGACCTCAAGGCCCTCCGGAGGTCAACTATGGCTGGTGCTAACGGAAACCTAAGGCCACACCTAAATCCCTCCTAAAACACTGTTATCCACCTATTCGGAGGTCGATGCATCCTACCCCGGGGCCTGGGCACCAAGAGTTTGTATTCATCCGGAATATGGTATATCTCTCAAATTCAAACTAGGTCAGTAGGGGAGATTTTAGAAACTATTTCACTGTAATAGTTTGGGATAAATAATCGACCACGCGATGCTGGCACTTCACTTAGGTCAGCATCACCCCCAGAAGCAGCCCTCTCGACACTCAAGTTGCTAGAGGTCGAGCTATCACTTGATGAACTATTAGAGGTACTCTCAGATGCTTTCCCATACACACTTTCACCCATAACCTCTTCCTAGAACTATACACTCTCTGATCTAGTGTCCTCACTATTGAATGCACTTGACATCTTTACAAAGTAAAATGAAGGAAAACAAAAGCTTAAAGAAGAATTTACAGTTGATCGCTTGAAAACTGTAAAACATAAAAAGGGTTAAGGGACTCTGAAAGTAAGAACTCGACTAGACTAGATTCAGTAAAAATAAAAAATAAATATTTCTACCTCACCTATTTATAGGCATTTAGACATGGGAATCCAAGTGGCAGTAATAATTGCACTACCATCCCTTGGTGCTTTGTATACCGCAATGTAATTAACATATTAAATGCCCAAAATCCTAGTCGAGTATTCAAAAATTCCGATTGAGAATTCAAAAACCCTGGTTGACAATGTAAAAACCCTAATTGAATCCACATTACTATCATTTAGTTATCTATTCCTTACTTCTTCCCGTCGACAAACTCAATCAAGATCTCGAGTAGGGGGACTCATAATATGGGATAGCCCAACAGGCCAAACCCAATAAGTTATCGACTCTAGAAAATATTTTTAGGCCCACTTAACATTTAAAGTCCAATGGCGCTTCCAGACCTAGTTAGGTTAGTTTACTCAACCACAACTACCTAGTCGAGCAAATTATTCTCAACTGTACTCAATGGAAGGCTTCAAGCTACTTTGTATGTTCAGCTATCCCTTTGGTTGATGGCTTTGTCTAGTTGATGATTGTCGACTATAGTACTCACTCTAGTGTTAACTCATGTTCTTGTTATATTCAATACTCTGATAGACAGTATGCCTCTGCATTAATGACATGTGCCACCTAATACAAATTTTACCACCAACTCTGGTAGGAAGACACACCCTCTGAGTACTATTCACCCTAAAAAGCAGGAAATAATGCCATCTGAAATAATATCGGGATTGAAAATGACCAACAACCCCCAGGCAAAGACAAGAGCCCTCTATACTTGATAGGGGCATCTTAGACACATCACCCACCAGGAAAAAGCTATAAATACCTCATTGTCAACACCCTCCAGGTATGTCATATACACTATACACTCTTATTCTGCTACTCGATTACTTCTTTTGACCAGTACTAACCTAAGCGTTGGAGTGCATTAGCCAAGGGCATCTTGGCTAGTCTTACATTTGTTATTGATTGCAGATCTTAGCCCAAGAAGAACATTACTATTAGATCATTTAACCTCCCTGATCGAATTATTTCAAACACTATCCAATTTACTAAAACAACTTTCAACCTCATCACACATAAGTTTTTAAAGTGTTTAAATAAAATAAGATCTTGAAATTTATAAAATATTAGTAATGGTAATTTTGTAATTAATATGATTAAAATTAAAAAAAATTGTTAAAATTTTCAAAATAAGTTAAGAACTCCTACTTTTGTCAAAAAAGCTTATAAACTCCTAACATTTTATTTTTGGAGCTTATAAGTTCTTTCTTAAAAAAATTTACTAAACACTCTTTAATATTTTATAAGTTTTCAAATATCTTATAAGATATTTTGAGAAACTTATAAGTTCACCCAAATATTCTCTTGGTAATTAAATCTATTTCATTCAAAATATCTTGAGCCTTGCATTAGAGAATTTTATCAAGATCATCATCTATCATTTTTATTAATTCAACCACAAAATGCAAGATAAACACAGGTAAATCAACTTGGTTATTAATGAGCTCACTTAAAAAGAAAAAAAAACAAAAAAAAGAATTAAACATATCTAATAATTAAGTGTGAGTTCCTATCTTGTGTTCCCCAAATATACAACACCTTTGAGTTGTTGCCACTATTATTAATTTTAGCAATGGGCACGCATTTAAAGACTATTATTGTTATATTAATTTTAATAATAATAGTATATATTTATTGTTTTACCCATATGCACATTTTACTAAATTGATAACAGTTCTTCTCTTGTCAATATTCTGATTCTACTAGCATCAAGCAATAAAAATCTTTTATTTTTTTTTTTTGGGATTGAAAAGAAGTATCTTGAGGATATTTTTTAAAACAGTCGAGCTCACTTTATCATTAAAAAATGACATGCTTTATGATATTTTTTAAAATAGTACAAATACAAATATTTATTACAGTGTCTAATTAAAAAATATACCTTGAAATGCACATAATTTTACGACATCCACAAAAAGCTAAACTTGCGAACCCTTTTTTGTGGCTAACTCTAAGAATTATTTGTCTATAATCTTCTCAATCTGCTTCAATGGATTCAACAATGAAGACATTGTCTCCCAACTTCACTATGTGAAGACTCAGGACTATTTTCTTCACACATCAAGAAAGAACATTTTTTTCCACCATTTACATTAACTTTACGAATACCGAACTGCTCTATGTCGGCTCTAATTAAAGTTAGAAAATTAATCCATCAAACCATATAAAGAATGACTTACAATTGCGTTTTTTAACTAAATAAGGGAGAGAGCTAGAAAATCAAATAGCAATAATAACAACAACAACAACAAAAATAATAATAGTAATAATAAATAAATAAATAAAAGAAAAACAAAGGAGAAAAAGAAGAAGTCTGTGCACATGTCAACCAAATCCTTCTTTTAGGGTTTTGGCTTCTTAGAGGAAAGGGGAATGAGATATTTAAATAAAAAAATGGTAATAATAAATAAATATGGACTAAAATAATCTATTGCATTGCGCAAAAAATAAAACTTAGCATAAAATTTTAAAGGTTAGTGCGCACTACCTTCCCGGGCTTTATAATGATAATAAAGCGGAAAATTTCCACCACCAAAACTTTTCCAGAAAGATGAAGTTAAAGAAATGAATTTCTAAGGCTTTGTTTGGGTTAAAAAAGAATAGAGAAACAAGTTAAGGAGGGCAATATTTTTTGAAGCGGGAGGTAATTTTGTCACTTAGGAAGACAAGAAAATTGTAAATTTTTATAAACTTAGCAGAGACTTGAGAAGGAAGAGCCCGACTATTTTAAAATACCCATCTTGTTTCATTTTTATACTCATGTATAAATATGAATTGAGTGATTGATTAATTGACGGAGTGACATCACTCTTAACACTTTTATGTGTGAGATTCGAATTAAACCCTAACAAATTGTGTGTATGTGTAAATAAATTAAAAGAAAATATAAACTTGAATTGTTTGTTGTTATAAAATAAGAACCAATTTATTACAAATAGAACGACAAATGTCTTTTTACAAATATAAATATAATAAAATTGGCATCTCAATTTGAAAAAAAGAAAATATTAAATCCGCATCAAAACACCCATCAAAGTCCCACACACAAGTTTATTTAATTAGATCTTTTTTCAAAAAAAGTTGGAGAGGCTATTTGAGTTCTTTTGGCATGCATGGTGGGGGCTTTTCTTGACATTTCACCTTTTATACGGGGTGAAATTGCAATAAACCCATAATCAATGAGGGATATTTCTAATTTCTAAGTTTCCACTTAGCTATATGTCCCATCACATCACTAGTATATTAATTCTTTTAGTGAGGACCTCCACTTCAAATTTACGCCCAGAAGAGTTCAACTTATAATGCAATCCCATATGAGGAACAAAAGCATGAAGACAGACATGGTCAAAAAGAAGAAAATACACCAAACTATACGGATTTTCTTTTAATATATGCAAAGTATTTGAAATTGATAGGACTGTTTCTTTTCTTGGTTTTCATTTTCAGTTTTCATCGTTCTTTAATTATAATTTTGGTCAAGCGTTTATTTTTATGTGAAAATAAAAATATATTTAGAGCTAGTGTAGAAATGTTGAACTGGAAATGATATTCTAGTATAAAAGTAATCATCAGTGGTCCCATTATTTTTTTAAAATATGTTTTATCAATCAAAATTGAGAAATTATTATTCAATTTATTATGGGTTGTTTTATAAAAAAAATGCTATTAATTTTTTGCAATTAGTGGAAGATTGTATCAAATATATACTACTAAATAGAGATAACTAATGATAGTTATTAAATGGCAATGTCAACATTGTTGTTCACTAATTGTATATGTTAAGTAATAATTTTATAATAATAGCAATTTTTGCAATTTTCGCAAGTTTGTTATTATATATATACAATGAAAAGAATTAGTTAAATTATTACTATCAATACTTCATTACATGTGTGTGTATATATATATATTTTTAAAGAACACTACACGTGTATATTGACAAGAAAAATTATCTTAGATTTATATATCATAGTGATCGTTTTTATTGTGATTAAATTGTCATTATACTGTGGTATTAATTATTAATAGTAAGAATTTATGACATTATAGCTATTATCACTATTAAGCCATCATTATTATATAATAAAAATTATTATCACTTAATATATATTATTAATCAATGGCAAAATAGTAGTTAATGTCATTGAATATGTATTATTAGTTTCAACTTTAATGCTGTTGCTTAATTGTTTTTTTTTTTTCGTTTTTTAATTGTTATTGATATCATTCTTTTTTATAGTGAATATTAAATGATATAAGTCGTACTTTAACTAAATAAATATTTATGTTTGAAATGATATAAAGTAAATGCGTTTTCGATGTTTTAAATTAGTAAAAGTATAGTACTAGTAATTATAATAATAATAGATTTAAGTCATAAATGAACTAATGACCATGTTAACAATAGGTTGTCATGCATCAAAATATATGTACAGAGTGAAATTAGCACTTTTAATCTCGTTATCTTTATAAGTAGACACAAAAATTTAAAGTAATTTTCAACTGGTCCAAAGTGGAACAAGGTGAGAAGGTTCAGCGTTAGTTTGGCTTACTCTCTTTTTCCCCTTTTTCTTTTCGGCGAAGAGCAGAAATATCTACTGCTCAATTATGAGCAAATTCGAAGAAACTGAAACAAAAGAAAATTTATTATAGTCATGAGAACTTTTTGTGGCCCATAATGTTCTTTTTTGCTATGGTTAAGAAAGAAATGAATTAAGCTGAAGCGACGACCACGTTGCCTCTTCTTGCTACTTTATATCTAGACTTTTATTTTTAAATGTGAATATATATTATAAAAAAATTGAGATATCAATTACAACTAATTTGTAGCTTATGCTTAAAACTATAAAATTATCCTAACTAAGTTCAAAATTAATGCTTCGTAGCTAACTCTAGTTACAACTAATTTGTAACTAATTATCATTATATATATATTTTTTAGTTTTTCTACAAATAATGCATAATTAATTTGTTAAGTTTCAAATGTACGATGCTATGGAATTATAACTAACAATTTTTATTGATTATAATTACAAATATATATTTTTTATGAAAACTCGTTGCTATTCTTTGTAAACTATAGCTATGAAATTGCAATTTTTTTTATAACTAATGCTTAATTTTATTATAGTGATATCAAATATTTGAACAATCAGCACAAATATTGAATCTATTAGTATAGCAATATCTATGGCCGAGTATAGTTAATAGAAGTCAATATTGATTCTACTGAAATCAAATAACACACAATTGATAAATACTTACAAAAATATCCGTTCAAAACATCGAAGAACACCTAATAAACACTCATTAACATTCAAACCTAAAACATAAAACTTGTCGAATTATTCAGCCACCATCCCAAGCTGTTGATAATTAATTAAGGTTGATAGATGTCTCGATACTAAGTTTCATATTCAAACGTCACAACATGTACACGGATGGCTATTCATCGTACTTACATCAACTTGTGTTATAATTGCATGTATATTCAATTAATATTATTTAATTGATGTATATCTTGATTAATTTAATGATCTAAATATTCATGTTGCTTCTCTAAATATATATATATATATATATATATATATGTATATTTGCCTGGACCAAATTAAGTTCGTTCAAATTTCCAGATCCAGAAGGTTTGATCAACGGAGGAAGTCAAGTGTTCAAGCCTCCAACATAGGAATATCTAGTTACTACTAAATTTATTCACTAACCCACTTACATATATAGTATATATATATATATATATACATACATATACTTAATTTCTCCAAACTGTAAATTAATTAACTGTATATATAGTTTCAAATATATTCAGTCACACCTTCAAACATAGGAAAATTCTTGCAATATATAGTCCAACTGTTTTTTTGTAATTCAACGAGGCCAGGTCTTCTCGTGGACTTCTTTGGTAGAACTGAAGATGAAATTTTTTTGCCAAGGAAATTAAGACCAATGACTTAGTCATATTAATTTTTCTAAACCCTTTTCTTCTTTCTACTCACCGTGTTCAACATATGCAAATATACTTTGAATATCAATTTATGTGTGTGTGTATATATACTGTCCGAAAATCCAAATAAATCGAGCCCCCAAAAATCAAAGAAGATATTATTCTTACAGCAAAGTTACTAAATTTTTTTCCAGAAAGAGAAGAAGAAGAGAAGAAAAAAACAAAAAGAAAGAAGAACATGGAGGAAACCTTAGCATTGATATTACTTGGGTGTAAGCTGGCCAGAGACCTGGAACGAAACCTGCCGAATTTGGCTAACCAGCCTGATATTCTCCAGATATCCTGTGAAGAAATTATCAGGGTTTTTAGTAATGTTAAAGAGAGATTAGTTTCTCAGGGGCAGCAGTTGCAGCGGCTGGAGGAGGATCGCATTGGCGCCGGAATTCAAGAATGGTTAAGAACTGGCGGCGTCACTGCTGCCGCCAGTAGTGGTGGTGGCCGGGAGCCGATGGATTTGCTGAATGCAACCCAAGCAGAAAGTGGTAAAATGAAGGGAGTGGTGGTGGAGCAGCCGCAGTCGTCGGGGCTGGAATTTGTGGTCCGTGGACTTAGTGGTGGAGGTGACGTGGGTCGTAGTTTGATGGGCGGTTATAGTCTTGGGCAGGTTCAGAATGCATCGGAATCCAGCAGAACTTCATCATTGCAGAGACAACCAAGGCGGAGGTAACAGTGCTTATAATTTTATTATCTAACAACAAGATTCATGATGTTACGTGGATAAGAATTGATCTTATCAAAAAATTTACAAAAAAAAAATTATGTAGATACGTTGTTGAGTAATTAACCAGCTGATCTAATGGTATTGCACTCATCTTATATGTGTGAGGTTTAGAATTCAAATCTTAATAAATTTTTAATATACGTGTATAAATAAAAGAAAGTACTCCATAAATAATTCTAAGAAACTTATCAAGAATTTGAACTTTTTATTTTGATTTGAATCACTTATGTTGCGAATAGAATCTTATTGATTTCATATCCAAATGCTTCAATTTAAAATATAAACTCGATCCGATATCTCTATTCTCAATTTCTCCTTTCTTTTGTTCTTCTCTTTATTTTTTCTTCTCTTTTTGTTGGCTCTTCTATATACTCTACCATTTTTAATGCTTTTTGCATAATTTGAATACGAGACACTTGATTTCTTATTTAAGCTAAAAGTGAGCAATTTATTTATGCTTGTTCCTGGAGTAGAAGTTACAACCGGTTTTTTTTTTTTTTGTTTGTTTAAATTTAATTCTTTTAAGGATGAAATAATGGATACATTTTGTCCATGTTTTGTTCGGTTAATTTTGCATGTGTAGAGAGGTCTTTTCATGTAAGGAGGATGGAGAGAGTTTTACAATGTATATGGTTCCATGTATTCAAAAATTTAAAGGGGTAATCACTCCCTCCAATAAATATGGGTATTTTTAATCGGGTCGGATCAGTTCTCGTGGCCGATCCAAACCCGATTTCTAACATATTTTTTAAGTCACGGGGTCAAACGGTAGGGACATTAAAAGTTGACAAACTTCATAAAGTGGGATTGATTTCCATATTGTTGTTTCTTCCTTTTTCTTTCTTGGAAGGAAGTAATTGTTCCATTGAGTTTCCAAGAAGTTGGGCTAGCTAGCCTGTTGAACCAGGACCTTAGATTGAGATCTAATGGTTGTAATATTGTGCATGTCCATAATATCACAGACGAGGAGGAGAAAATCTCTGCTTCTTAGAAAGCAATATGTTTATGGTTTTGGATTCAATTTTCTTGCTTCTAGACCTTTTGTCAAACAAAGGTATGACAATGATATTCTACAGGTGTATTTATAGCTAATTAAAGAAAAATGTAATAATATTATAAAGGGAAATACTTACATAATCATAAATAATCAAACCACTCATGACTCTTCCTTTCTATTTCTCTTAACGCCCTTTTTTCCTTAACCATACTGTACTAATTAGATCCATTAAGTCGTGAATTAATAGTGGCAGTGCTGGTAATATCAACCATTTATTTTCCATTGTAAACCATGTAAACCATTCATATGTTATTCATTTAGGAGCCTCCTTTGCTAGCCACCATCAAATTGATAGAAATTATATTGCTCTATATTTATGACATGATATAGAGATTTTGAGTTCAAATTGATAAATTATTCTCCACTCCCATCCCATCAGAATATATAAAAAAAAGAAAGTGTTTTGAATAATTAAGTTTGATACCAAAATATTTTATAACATCCTAAGCCATATTATATTTAAGAGGGCAAATAAAAAAGATATTCTTAACGCTTATTTTAAAGAAATAAGAATTACTAACTAATAAAGCAAGCTTTGATCATCATAACTCTCTAAACAATGAGTCTATAAAATCTTAAAATAAGTCGAAGTTAAATTAGTAATATTGCAGAAAATTTCTGAACTCTGAAAATCTCTTATTTTGAAGCCCCGAGTTCTCTAATTTAGATCTTCGATTTTAATATATATTTTATCTCCTATTCCATTGCATGGATGTATGACACATGTATTAAATATTTTCTTATAAAAATAGTTGATTGATAACCAATAACACCTGACGTATATACATCACATTGGAGTAAGAGATGAAACACGGAATGGAATAGAGAATCTAAAGTGCAAATTCTCCTTCTAAAACTTTTCTACGTTAAAAATTACCTTAGATTATTACGTAAACCTTTAAATTATTTTTGAATAAAATACAAGTTTAGCCAAATTTCTTATATATCCTTTTGATTAATTAATCAAACAGAAAGGATGAAGGGGAAAAAATAGTGAAGAGGGTCCCAGCTCCTCAGATGGGAAATCTTGATCTCCCTCCAGAAGATGGCTATACTTGGAGAAAATATGGTCAAAAAGAGATCCTGGGATCCAAATATCCAAGGTAATAATTATTTTTTTCTTAATTTTCTACAATTATACATATGGTTTTTATCAGTTAATTATTCATTTATTATGATGCATACGCCATATGGTTCAAATATTATGGCCAAGTCCAATGAGTTGAAGGTGTCAAAGGCATAATGCTTTCATTGTCATGGTTTATGAGGCCGCTTGAATCGAAAACTAAGGTCTGTGGTTCACCGCACGTGATTTAAGAAGTGGAATTGTCGGAAAAGTTTGGATGATCTTTCAACTTGAAGAGGAAAATTAGTAATGTTTGATTTTCTTTGATTATTTTTAGTCTTCGAAATAAAATTAAATATCTAATTTTTTTTCTTAAAATGTTAATTTCTACCAAAATATTGTAAAAGAAAAACTAATCATTGTCATATATTTCAATGATTATAAATTTTTATATGTATTCAACATATCACATTAATAAAATATATATATGTATTTATGTTTTTTATTAGCATGTAGCTAAAATACCATTATAATAACATAAAGATTTGAGGTAACACATTAATCAGATAAAAATTATTATAAAAAATATTCGTAATAAAAATATTTTTTTAAAAAAAATTAAACATACTTTTATTCTACCTATAACTCAATAGTCAACACTTTTTCAGAACATTCCAGATACAACCTTTTTCAATAACATTAAATTTTCTCTCCATACAGATTATTTTTGAATTTTGAAAATAAAGTGAAGTTGACCTTTGATAAATCGAAAGAAGTAATAAAAGGGGCCCATGAATCAAATAAAATTGGAAAACCTAATATTTTTTCGAACTCGTGACATATATATTTTAAGAGATTTCATGAAATATTTCAACCTCTTCAGGTTTGAACCCAATTTTTCTAATTTCTACTGAAAATTAAATAACTATAACCAAAAAGACCATAGTACCCTCCCACAACATAATTCAAGAAACAGTTTGGTTTCATTTTCAAAATCCTATTTTACATTTTTACTATTTAAAAATTAAAAAATATTACTTTTTATATATTTTCATTCAATATTATTTTTATTTTATTTTCAAAACACATTCCCCAATAATCTATATATCTTTTTCCAATAATTTATATATCTTATCTCTCAATTTCATTATTATTATCTCTCTCCATATATGATTTATTAAATTTAATATAATTATTATTTTTTTCAATAATTTATTTAAATATAAACTCTTTTTTAATTTATTTTTACTATTTAATTTTTCAAATTTTTAAAAATAATAAAAATAAAAAATGAGAATGAAAATAAAACCAATCGGCCCACTAATTTCTTCACTGCAGGAGTTACTACAGGTGCACCCACCAAAAATTCTACGAATGCCCCGCCAAGAAGCAAGTCCAGCGATTGGACGAAGATCCCTTCACTTTCGAGGTCACCTATCGCGGGACCCACACCTGCCACATGTCCTCCACAGCCCCTTCCGCCGCCATGCCACTGCCGGAATCACAGCCCCCGCCCCCTTCCGCAGCCGCGCCCGCCGCCGCCATACACCCGCCACTACCCGTCTTTTCTTCGTCGCTCCCGGTCACCACTCAATGGCTCTCCATGCAAATCTTCCAAGATCTCGGCGGCGTTTCTGCCACCAGCAGCAGCATGGCAGCTGGGAGCAGCGGGGGCGCCGGCCCGCCCGCCGCCAGGTTTCCCGACTACCAGCTGCCTGTGGCGGATTTGGCGGATGTGATGTTTAATTCTGGGAGCAGCAGCACCAACAGCATGGATCTCATCTTCTCTTCCATGGATGACAAGTGGGATTCAGAGGAAAAGAAAGATTGAATTAATTTTAATTGTTAAAATTAAAATGTGAAAACAGAAGATTAATTATTATTTCGTAATTAAGTAGTTAATTAATTAACCTTTAGTGTGAAATTAAATTTTGTTGGAGGTGAATCTCATTAATTTAATCTCAGCAAATTTCTCTCCAGTGCACTGAGTGTAAGTTTTGTACTTGATTTGATTCATTTCATTCGGTTTTGTTGTATCTTAAAATTGACAATAATAATGCCATTAATGTAGCTTGTGTATTTTTATCAAATTTAGTATTTAATTTAATTCATAGTCCAAATCTTTCATTTTCTTTTTTGTTATTTATCTTTTATTTCATAATATTAATAAATATCGAGTTTATGACAAATTATTTTAAAGTATAACATATCCCAAATATCAAAATTATCTTCTCGTGATTCAATTGCGAATGTAGGTAGACCCGCAGTCTTGACCAAACTATGCGATTTTTTATGTTGGTTTGTATTTTTGTGCTTTTAGTTTGTAATTAAATTCTAGTGTTTTAAATATAAATCTCGCATACACGTATTTGTCTTAATAAGACAGAAAACAAATGAAAGATGAACTGAAATAAAAAAAATAAAAAATAAAAAAAGAATTATTGTCGGGGAAAAACAAGTCATGCATGTCTTGTCTGCTCTCCTTTTGTCTTGGCGCACATGTCCGGCGAATTGTAAGAGCAACTTTTGGGGGGGAAAGGAAAAAAAAATAAAAAGGTTATTCAAACAGATAAGTTTAAGTAATGTTAAACAATCATAAAGTGGCTGTGGCGTCTGAAATTGTATATATGCGGCCCAGAAGCCAAGGCTACTAAGAATTTAAGTAACGTACTTTTATTTCATGAATGGGCTCAAAAAGTTTATAAAATTTTACCAAAACTAAAATACCTATGCATTTAATTGAACTACGATTAAGTTTTGGGGGCCAACAACAATAGAGATAATAGCTAGAATAAACGTACACTAAATATAATAATAAAGGGCGATAATGGTAAATTCACCGATGCCGTCACTGCAAGATAGCAAGGAAAATAAAACATTCGTATTTAATTTATACGTACTTTTGTAAGTAGTTATTTAGTTCGGTAATATAAATATCACATATAAAATATAAGATCAATAGTACATATATTTACATATATTTTATTTAACTTTAATTTGTATAGTAGAAAAAATAAGTTAAGAATATTTAGTTATATGTATTGGTTATATCCATTTTTGGATGTGGTTCGTACACGATAAGTGGATTTAGGCAGAACCACATGTCCACTAAACCCACTTAAATAAGATAGTATTTTGATAGAATACACTACATATATGAATATGAGTTAGGAACCGTAAGCCTAAGAATTAATTCTTCAGTTTAAACCATCAATTAATAACTCCTGATAGATTTATAAGCACTTTAGCCAGAGTTGCAGGAAAAGTTGTAGCTGAAATTGTAGAAAGTCTTAATCAAAAAAAAATTCAAGCAACATTATTGATGGGAGATAAACTCGAATTTATATTTCTGTTGTGATTTTGTACGCTTATGGTGATTATCATACTTAATTTCTAGTGATTATGTAGTACAGCTGCATAATAGAGCCGAAAATGACCCCGAATTCTTTTCACGGGCTATGAGTTGCAAAGAGTGAGAACTATGGTAGAATGCCGTAAAAGAAGAGATGAATTCCAAGAAGAGTAACAAAATCTGCAATCTTTTTGAGTTGTCCGATGACGCAAAAGCCATTGGATACGAATGGTTTTTAAAACAAAGAAGGACTCGTTGGGCAATGTTGAGAGATAGAAGGCAGGACTTATTGTTAAAAGGATTCACTTAAAAAAAAGGAATCAATTACACAGAGACCCAAATATGGCATTTTGTATTCGATTTGTGGGTACCCAGTCCTCTTATCAGATCCGACTGGAAGGAGGGGTAGAAAACCCACCGCGCATGGAGTAGGATGAGTTTATATATTAATACTTGAGGAGTGGGTGGGGATGTTTAGGTCTATGGTAAACCCACCTCACCCGAAACCAAAATATATATCTATGTATTATTTATATATATTTTGGAAATGTTAGCAAAAATATATATAATCATATAATTCTGAATGTAGTTATATTCTTTTAGTCTCATAACTTAGTACCTAGTAGTATTCATCCTTTTTCTCACAACCTAGTATGTAGTTTTGGATTTGTTACTTTTTTATTACTTACTTTAACTAAATTGATTTGTATTATTGTGCAACTTTGATTTGAATTAAATTTTTCTATGTTGATTTTATTTTTAAATAATGTATCTTTTAAATATAAATTACATGATGTTCTAATTAAATTATAGTACTTTGTTAATTATATAGTACATAGTACTTAATAGAATTTATAATTAAGTGTAGGTAGGATCGGATAGAGTTCGCGTTCTATATATACATCGCTCGTAGTATGTGGGCTTTCATTCCTAAAACTCATGGGTCGGGCAGAGGAGGGTTGAAAGACTATAAAATATATGTGGGGTGGATTCGGGGTTGAGTGAAAACCTATCCCATAGTCATCTCTATGGAAGCATTTTCTCCTTTATGTAAGAAAAATTTCTTATGTCTTTTATTGGCAATAGCAAGCCATTTTGACTTAGAGTTGCAACAAATAGGTGTGAAAGTGACGTTTCTAAATAAAGATTTAGAGGAAGAGGTTTATATGAAACAACCTAAAGAATTTTTCTCTAATGATGGTGAGCAATTAGTATGCAAGCTCAAGATCCATATATAGTTTCAAATAAGTATCCCATCAATGGTATTATAAATTTCAAAATGTAATTTCTACATTTGTATTCGTAGAAAGCATTATGGATTAATGTATATATCGAAAGGCTAGTGGGAGTAAGATATGTATTCTTATTTTATATGTGGATGACATTCTATAATGATAAGGACTTGTTACATGAGGTGAAACAATTCCTCTTTAAGAACTTTGATATGAAATATATGAGTGAGGCATCGTACATCATTGGCATTAAAATTCATAGAGACAGATTACATGGCATTTTAGGAATGTCTCAAGAAACCTATATTAATAAAACTTTAGAGAAATTTTGAATGAAAGATTCTACATTAAAGTATTGTAGCACTTATAGTAAAAGGAGTTAAGTTCAATTTGAACCAATGTCCCAAAAACGAAAGAGAACAAATGAAAAACATTTCATATGCTTCTTTT
Source organism: Jacaranda copaia (assembly GCA_014898725.1). Lineage (NCBI taxonomy): Eukaryota > Viridiplantae > Streptophyta > Magnoliopsida > Lamiales > Bignoniaceae > Jacaranda > Jacaranda copaia. The sequence goes on from JACGDI010005826.1 coordinate 105,239, forward strand.
GTTGGAAGCTTGATGTGGGCCCAAGTCCTCACAGTGCCAGACATTACATTGTTCTTAAGAATGTTGGGAAGATATCAGAATGACCGAAGTTTAGTTTACTATAAAACTGCAAAGGAAGTAATGAGATACCTTCAAGGAACCAAAGATTGCATGCTTATGTACAAGCGAGTTAAAACTCTTAAAGCAATTGGGTACTGAGATTCAAACTTTGCTGGTTGTGTTGATTTATGCAAATCAACATTAGGGTGTATCTTTATGGCGGTTGATGGAGTTGCGTCATGGAGGAATGCCAAACAGACATTGATTTATGCTTCCATTATGGAAGTTGAGTTTGTATTACGTTTTGAAGCCACCTAGCTCGCAAGGTATACGGTTGAGGATTTTTATATATATGGCTTACAATTATGGATTCTATCTTTAAGCCATTAAGAATATATTGTAACAATTCATAGCTATCTTAATGCCTAAGAATAATAAAAGTGGTAGTCCAAGCAAACACACACCATAAGTGCTTAGCCATAAGAGAACTTGTTAAAGAGAAGAAAGTGACGTTAGTATTGAATTGATGTTACCTTCCATTGACTTAAGGGATGCAACCATTGAAATTCGAGGATATACATAGTTAAAGTGGGGCTTCGTTCTTCTATGTAATTTCATTGTAAATTTATGATGTTTCTCATATGATTTTCCTTCGTACACATTCAATTTGAGTGTTTGGACCTCGAATAAACATAGAGTTTACTCATTAAGTTATATGAACTAAAGGAATGTAATGCACTATAATATGTGGAAGATAATAATCGCTCTTGGAGGACATGCATCATAATTCATGTATTTTGTTTTCTTGTTAAGTGTAAGTATTGATGGAATTGAGGATTACAGTATATGGATCAAGTGAGGAAATATTGGTCATACCCACATCCAGATGTGTTTTGTATAATCACTCCACGACAAGTGGTGTTCACCATAACCCCTTGCTAACTAAGTCCACTTAATTGAGATAGTGTCTTGATCGAAGACATTATAAATATGAATATATGTTAATGTCCCTAAACTTAAAAATTAAAACCACCATTGATTAAGAAATCCTAATAGGTTTAGAAGCACTTTAGCCAAGAATTGTGGAAAAGGTTTTAGCCCGAATTGGAAAAATGCTTAACTGAAAAATTCAAAACAATATCAATGATGGGAGGTAAGCCTGAATTTATATTTTTGCTATATTTTTGTACACCTATGCTAATATCATGCTTACAATATGAGAATTGAAAGTTATATCTACACATGAATGACTTGCAAAATTTGTGTTTTATCTCAAGCTAGAATCCCAAATTATTATTAACGATATCAAATTTTATTTTACATTCAACGATTCGTGTGTCGTTAATGATTAAAAAAATAGGAGAAACAATTCTTTTTAATGAAAGTTGATTTCATTCAATAACTAACCAAGATAATATTACTATGTAATGAATCACATGAATCAGATAAAACTAAAAAGGAATAAAAACGTATGCAGCAAAAACCATATTAGAAAAACTTTATGTTAATTGATAAGAACTCAATGCATGATTCACTGGATTATCCCTAGCTCAAATTCATTTGTTTTACTTATTGTATGAAATCAATTCCCTAAAACACTAATTATCGCACTTTTAGATTTTCGTATTCCATCGCTTAATTTATATTCTTTATCTAATAATTCTAATCAAAAGTCTATCAAAATATTTTTTATTGAGACGGGCCATAAACTAAATTCAAATTATTGTCAACAAATTCGTAATAAGCAATTTCATTTTTCTGATCGAATGACAAGAAGTGAGGGATGATCTTGTTGTTTCTATATATATATATATATATATATAATGGTGCGTGCATTTATTGGGCAAAGAACAAGTGTCTTTATCATATTGAGATAATAACCAGAAACTCGCAATTATTTGCATAACACACACGAAAACAAAAACAAAATAATAATAATAATAATAATAATAATAATAATAATAATCACCCTCTCAAGTAGGCAACTAGCCTTGTTAAACTCTTACCAACGGCTAAGGCTGGAGCCAATGGACGCCGCACTATATGTATAATTATATATATATATATATATATAACATTATTGCAACATGCACATTTTAATCGCAATTTATAATAGATCAAAAGTAATTCAAAATTAATCAAAACTGGGCGCGCAAGGATTTAGTTGTATATATAGATGATCCAAGAAGACTACTAGTACAACATGTTGTCTCATTGATTTATGGAGTTAGATGAGGAAGTGGTTGCAATAGATGGGAAGTACCACAATAAAAACAATGTACCTCTTTTATTACCTCTATCTTCAACTTTTAGCATACCATTGTCGCCAAATATTTTTGGCACTTTCAGACATCATGCTTTGTGAGTGCTATAGTCATTGGATCAAAAGAGCATGTCACATCCACGAACATTTAAGGACCTCAAAAGCAGATAGGGTGACTCAAGTTGGGTTGGGCACTTGCGACCGCGACCACAACTTCAAAAACGTCCAAAAATACTCCCCCCGCACTATTTTAAGGCGGCCTGCCAACAGTGCTGTGAGCAAATGGGATTTTTTATTTCGTAAAGAAAAACTCAAATACGCATCTATTTATATATATATATATATATATAAATTTCATAAAAATATTTGTACGTATATATAGTACAATATTAATTGGCAAGTTGGATGTTGAAATGGTACATAATGATGTCCAAGTTGCACCATTATCAGGGCAGGGCACATGCACTTATTTAACATATCCATTGCACCATATGCTTGATAGGTGCTAGTGGACTGATAGTTAATTAGGATAATTAATTGACAAAATTTAAGTTATCTTATAAAATATTTTTGGAGTGTATAAGATGATAGATTTTTTTTAAAAAAATAAGTTCTTAAAGTGTTTGAATAAAATAAAATTTTGTAGTTTATAAGATATTAGTAATGTCAATTTTGTAATTAATATAATTAAAATTGAGAGAAGTTGTTAATATCTTAAAAATAGATCAAAAACCCCTTGCTTTTTTAAAAGAGCTTATAAGCTCCTAATATTTTATTTTATAAACTTATAAGCTCTTTTTTAAAAAGATTTACCAAATATTTTTAGATATCTTATTAGCTTTCAAGCATTTTATGAAATATTTTGAGGAATTTATAAACTCACCGAAATGCCCTCTAAGTTATTAGATAGAGGAGAAATATATATATACATATATATATACATAAAAATAATATTTAATTAATATCTTAAAAGAGTTTATGATAAGCCCTGGACTTCTATATTGGGTGATGATGAGCATGACCAATCCGGGTTAGAAGTTTCTCTTGATACCTGCTATATATTGTTGTGAGTCGTACAAGGGTTGGTACGAATTACAACTATTTGTACATTAATGCTAACGTGTGGAACAAATTTATCTCATTAATTAGAAGATTAAAAAAAAAAGTATATCAACAAGAAGATGTAAATAAACCGTATAAAAAAGTTATCACTAATTAATTTTAAGGGTTAATTACATTTTGCCATCCGAACTATTCAATTTTTTATACTTTGCCTCTTAATATTTTTTTCTTTACACTTGACCTTCTAAACTTTAAATTTTTTTACACGGCGTCATATATTGCCTTTTTCGTTGGAATATTTCATCGTGATTCTAATTTGCCCTTAAAAATAAGCACGTGTGTTGCATGTGATGGAATTATTGGGAATATTCCATCAAAAACAACAATATATGGCACAATGTAAAAAAATACAAAGTTTAGTTGATCAAATGTAAAGAAAAAAAGTTCAGAAGGTAAAATATAAAAAATCGAATAGTTCAGATGACAAAGTGTAATTAACCCTAACTTTAAATATTAAGTATGCAGTAAGAATTTTAGTTTTATGATAGGAATAATGAATTTCAAAAGTTTAATAATAACAAAAATTGTATCAAATTATCATCATCTCTAAGTAATGAATAAATTTTTATTTTGATAACTAAAATTTTATCAAAAATGATAGTTACATATTTTGTTGTCTATAAATTTGCTACAAATATGTGCTTCTAATTGTCATTATTAATTAATTAAAATAGAAAAAATATCATCAATCATCTATAAATATTGCGTAAACATGATGTCATGTCACAGTGGTATGACTGTGATGTTATAAAAGTTGTTGTTGATGGACGGCATATGATTGTGACAAAACCATATACTTTGTATAAAAACAAAATGATATTAGTAAATTAATATAGAACTGGATGGTATTATAAAAGTCGTTAATTAGTAATGACAAACGTAATGATAACTTTTATTGCAACAACAAATAGTATTTTATATTGTAATATTAAGAATTATTAATCACAATATAGCAATAATTTAATAACAATAACAACACGCACAACAATTTATGATAAGATTCATATTGTTATTATATATGTATTACTAATCATTAATAATGATAAATAAGCATACCTTTCTTATTGTTGAGTTCGTGAAAGTCAATATTATGATAAAAAGAATTTTTTTGTTATACTTTAATATATAATAGCGATAATTTTCGCATCTGTACTACTTTTCTTTCTTACACTAGGAGTTATCGCATGAATCATTATCTTTATATAATAATTATTATTATTATTTTTTAAACTCTGAAAGGTAAGCTACATCAGTACTAGCTTGCAAGAGTCAGCTGAAGCTGAAATTCTGGTACAATAATGCCAACATGAAAATGGAGAAATCAACAATCTCTTACATACTTAAACTTATCCACCTTTAATTTATTTCACTAAGATTTGTTCTTTGTGGTTTCTCATGAAGTTTTGTCCCCTAAAGCAGGCAATGAGGAAAAAGAACTACAATATATTAATAAAAATTTATATATTTTTGCACACTACAATATATAATTGAAAGTCCAAATCTTTATTACAAGTACAACAATGGAATATATATATATCATGTGCACAGGCTGAACTAAAGGAGCTGTATATCTAGCTCAATATATCATCAAAGCACTGGAAATTGTCTATATCCCCAAGCTGATTAACCTCCATATCAAGCCCTTGCAAACTAGAAGCCACTTCTTCCTGGTAGGAGCTCATTAAGGGAGCCCATTCAGGCTTATATCCCATCGAATCCAGCCCGATAATGTCCTCCCATGGATTCACCAGTGCTGATTTTGCATCAGAGGCATCATCCTGATCATGACTTTGAGTCCGATCATTATGAGTTTCTTCAATTTCTTGTTTAACTGCAGAAAAAATCACGGGCCGAAGATCTTGTTTCGGTGGGATTGTTGTTTCTTGGAAACTAATCAGATTGGGTTCCTCAGGATCAGCACCCACTATGAGATGTGGGGTCCTTTCCCTTAGTGTTCCATTGCATGTATGGTGATGGAAGTACGTGGTTTGATAAATGATGGGATTCCCTTTGATTCTTTGCACTTGTTTTGTGGCTTTGCAACCTTCATACTTGAGGGTGCACCTAAAATAGCACCTGTACAACACAAGACAAATAATAAAATTACTATTGATGATTCCTTTGTTCTTGGGCAATATTCGTTTCTAATCAAGATTGAGATAGTGAAGAAAATGAGTTGATGTGATGCTTATATAACATATACCATAAAAATGTGACCATGAATACTATACATGGAGAAGAGGGCAGCAGAAATTTAGACATTTGCGACCAAAAAATTGCTATTGAACTAATTTCATAAATATAACTACAAATTTTTATAACAAATGTAATATTTAATAAGTTACAATCAAAAAAATTATTAGCTATCAATCTTTAGACTGAAACATAAGCACAACAAATTAATTATGTATTAATTGTAGGAAAATTAATATATATTATATATACAAAGCATCATCATCAACTATGAATTGATTGTAGTGAGAATTAGCTACAAAAGCATTTACTTCAAATATAATTAAATCAATTTCGTAGTTAAAACTATGAATTGTTAAAATCAACTAAGAATTAGTGGTAGCAGCTGATGCCTATGTAGTGACAAGTCAATTTGTTATTTTACAGATACACGTTAAGTGAAGAAATAGAGGAAGAAAATAGGATAGACTCAGCATCCATATATAATATCCAAATACAAATTTGAGATTGAACTTGAATTAAGAGTGTGTGTGTGTGTGTATGCTTGATATGAATGTATATGGTAATCAAAACACTTAATTTAGCTGGTTCTTATTGATCTTTTCTCTCCCCCTTAATCTTGATAAATCAAAGAGTCTATTTTTTCTAACATGGTTTGATATTCAGTACCTTGGATACTCAGAATTCATGATATTCTTCTGTCCATATTTCCTCCATGCACAACCATCTTCCACAGTTGGAGATTCTATTACCCATGAATCTGGGGTCCTTCTGCAGATTAATTTAAGACATCCATTAATGAATGCAAATTCAGATTTCACATATAGTAATTAGAACAAGGCTAATCCAAAAATTCAGGCTATAAAGAAAAGGAATATATTTTTTTGGCAAGAAAAGTACCAGTAATATATAATAATTTTATGGGGCAAAAATCTGCTTTAAAAGTCTAGTTAATTATTACTTCTCTTCCTACATAAAGAAACAATGAGTAAAAGGGACCTCTTTCTTTTGTTTCCTTTTATATATCCACCAAGTTGCAATTAAGCTGATAGAGTTGATTGTACTGTTTAATGTGCGTAAACATTAATCAACACAAATAAAATGTGTATATTAACAAACCTAATTTTGTAAATATCCTCTAATTTTCAAAATAATTCTGTCGACATCTATCTATTCAAAGTGTCGAGAATAAGATCCATCATAAGAATATTATTTAGAAAAAGATTAGGAAAAAAAAAAAGGGACAGTAAAATATTTAGAAAATGAGCTAAAAACTCGGGGGAAAAAAGATAAGAACTTCAAATCAAGTTTCTTGCCCCCATTATTAGTCGTAAGATTGTTTGTAAATAATTAAAACTTAATTTTCGGGGAAACAAAAAAGGTCGAAAGCCCACAGGAATATTTTATGATGATAATTTTTATATTTAATGAAAATAAATATATAAATACAAATATATATGTAGCAATCTCACCTCCTCTTGTAACAACCCCTCCGATCTTTGACCCCGGCCGGCTTCCTCTTGCTCTCACCGGCGCCGCCGCCGTCGACGGCCGGGATCTGGGTGCCAGAACTCAGCACAGAGAGAGTCAGAGTGAAAGATCTCAAGATTTGCAGTACAAGCTCCTCAGCTGAGACAGGCCCATGATTTTTAACGGGCTTCTGCAGAAGGGTTTGAAGTTGGGTCGCAGATTCTTTGCCCTTTACAAGCTCCACAATCACACTTTTCCTCTTTGCATGAAAATTTCCACCTCCCATTTTTTCTAATTTTTCAAGCCACACGCTCCAGTGTGTGTTTGTGTGTGTTTTTGGAGAGATCTAAGGAGATAAGAGGGGGGGTTTGTTGTTTTGCAGCAGTTTTTACATTTGGTAATAAAGACTTAAAGAGAGTGGATTTGGAGGGGAGAGAGAGGCAAGTCGTAGGAAAATTGGAGGAAGGCAGATGGAAAAAAACCCTCGTAATTTTAAGGGTTGGATAAAGGTGACGTCATCTAGATTACGTCACTTGATGACGTAGTTGCTGCTGCTTGTGGATTCGGGGATCTGGCCCATTGGGCTTGTAATGATCTAGAGATCTTGGCCGTTGATATTGGGGTACTACTGTTGGGGTCTTGGACCATAGATCAATGATCGAGATCAGCCGGGAGTGCCCCAAGCAAAACGGAATTGGTGGACCAGAGATTTACAATATAAAAATGCGTGTCCTTTCTCTGTTCTTTCGCTATTTTGTATGGAAGAAGTTAAGAAACCAAGGGCTCATTCTTTTGCATTTTGATCATTTTCTCTAAAAAATTTTGAGGAAATGAATTTAAAAAAAAATTGAAGAAAATACTAAATATTTCCTTTTATTTTAAAAAAATATAAAAAATAATTTGAAAATGAGTTGTTTGTTTCTTTATGCTTTGAGAATATACAAACTTTATTATAAATGTCAAATCATTTATTTTTTTATTGAGTTTGTAAGATGAAAGTAATTTTTTTATGTATTATATATATATTTATAGTTAGATGATGATGATGATGATGATGTGTGTGTGTATATTTAATGATTGAAATATGAGTTTAATTAATTTACTTGGTTATTTATTTTGAAATTTATACTTTTATTAATTTAAAATTAGTAAATGATGTATTATTTTGAAATAAAATATATATTAATAAATATTAATTGTTCATAAAATTATAATTATGTCTTAATTATAAAAAAATTAGCTTATATTATAATTATTAATATTGATTTATAAAAAATTTATTGTACATTAATTATAAATTAATTATTATTTATTAATTAAAATATAATTATTTAACTATTTATTACTTACGATTTATGTATAAATAAAACTTAGTTATTTATTTAAATAAAATAATTTTTAATAATATATAAGTTTTAATAATGATTTATCAAATTAAAAAAATAAATAATATTTTATTATATAAAATTATATCATCTTAAATTATTTATTAAATGAATAAATGTAATATTTAATTTTACATAAACTATGAAATGTAATTAACATATAAATAACAAGTTATTTAAATAAATTAATTTAATAAGTTATTTAATTACGTTAACTTATTATTTGGTTAATACATTGTTTAATAAATATATACTTAGTAATAATAAAATAATTTCACATAAATTTAATTAATTTTCTCAACAATTACTTTAAGCATATCAATATTAATTTATTAAACTTAATAGATTACTAAATAAATATCACACCATAATCAAAATTTTTATTATAATTTTAAATAAATGTGATGATTAATATTTAATGATGAATATTTTTGAAGAGGATTTACTTATTTATTATGTCAAATTAAAACATCTTAGTTATTTATTAAATGAATAACTGTAATATTTTATTAATACATTAAATATTAAATATAACTAATATATTATTTAATTAATAAGTAAATTTAATTAATTTAATATGTTATTCAATAAATATATTATTTAGTAATAACATAAATAATATTTAATTACATTTAATTCATTTTTTTATAATTAATTTTATTAGATTTGTAAATATATGTTTTAGAGTTTTTTAACTAGTTAAATTTTATTATTTTCATATATGTAAATATATATATATATATATATATATGGATGAGTGAATTGAAAGAGTGATCAATAAATAAGTAATGTGATAGATAAAGTGAGAAAATGAGAGAATAGCTATAGCTTTCAGGGTGTAAGGTTTTTTAGGTGAATTGGGACGGATTTTTTGGGGATAAAATTTGAGTATTTTTGGAGAAAATTTGGAAAATGTACATTTATTTTGAATTTTTTTGGGAGTTGGAAAATTTTTTAGGAAAACACAAAAGAATATAGCCCTAGTAATTGCATGAGAAATGTAATAATTATGGCAATGTTTGGTTATATATATATATATATATATATATTTTGTGCATGATTTTAATATATGTTTTAGGAAAATAAATGTAGAAACTAATATTTGAAAATGTGAAAGTTTTGTTGAGGAATGCAATGAATTTTTGGTTATATTTTGGAGAATAATTAAAAATTGATTTTGAAGAATTTTGATATATTTATTTATGTTTTTGAGGGAGACATTTTAAACCATAATAGTCAAATTATAATTTTTTTGTTAGATTTTTTGGGTGAAAGTAAACTTGAGCGATTTTTTTATTGTTAGAATAATAATAAAATGTATATGATACATAATATACGTATGTATATATTAAAAATGGGGAAGATTTGAAGATAATAAAAGATAGGAAATGGTATTTTTAAAAAAATTATATTTTGAAGGAAAAATGAGTGTATGTTTGGTTATATTTCCCCATAACAAAACATTGCCTATGTTTTCAATTTTCATAGAAGATAGTAAGAGTTGTGTTTTATTGATAGTGAAAATTTTCTTGTATTGAAATAATGACCTTATTTCTTTGTATTTTAAATGAATACTAGAAAATATTTTGGAAAAATGTATATTGGGAAGCGAAATTGGGGAATGTTTCAACTATTTTTTTTTTTCCTTTTTTGTTTTGAGGATGGTGGGAAAGGTTTTGGGATGAAATTATTTATTTGAAAGTATTTTTTGAAGGGATAAATTTTATTGAAGATATCGAATTGGTTGGATTGGCGGGTGAAATTATTTGTTTAAACGATCTATATTAATATATATTTATAGTTGGACAATCATTAGTGTATGTATTTGTAATAATTGGTATCTGTATATATTTAGAGCTTAGGGATATCTGGAGTGTTTTATAAGGGGTAATCTGGATAGATACATAATTTTACGTATTGGAGGTAAAATTGGAAAACGTACCACCACATTTGGTAATATTCTGAGAGTTGAAATTTAATTTTTTCAAAAAAATGTAGCCAAACAAAGTTGACATAGTTCTCACCATATTTTATGCAAGAATTTAATAGGAAAGAAATATGTGTTGTATGCGATCTATTTTGTGGAAATCACATCAAATTCAAATAAAAGAAATTTAGTGCGTACTGTACGTACCCTCGAATGTGACCGTAACAAAATGACAGAAAGTTGCCGCTGAAATGGGGCAATTGAAATAAAATTCAAGACCGCTGCTGACCTTTGTAAATAAGTAGCTTAGGTGGTTATTTAACACTAAACATTTTATTTTAAATCTCTGGTAGGTACCTATTGTTCATGCCATAATTATCGTAAATTTTAATTATATATTTTAGATGCATTGAAATGAATATGTTAATTTGTATAATAATTATTGAAAACTTACGGGAAAATCCCAATTAATAGCTATTACCCAAAGGATTAATTGGAATTTATCAAACTACTTTAAGTTTCGTGTATTATTAAATTTGAACCCAAAATTAATATTTTAGAATTGAGAGTAGAATTTAAATCAACGTATACCTATTTATTAAAAAAGTTGAAAAATTAATAACAAATTCATAACTGGAATATTAGGTATAATTATACACATTATGCGTTACCTTATATTAATTGATGTAGGGTTTGCATTTTACATAAAAGTGAATCTATTTTATGATTTTAATTAAATTATTTATAATATTGTTCAACTTAGCGCATATATATATATATATATATATATATTATATCTTGTTGGTCATTTGAGTAATGACATCGGTCTATATATAAAATTATTATGAGGTCGAAAATTTAAACTTGACAATCCTTCAATGTGCATGTTTATAACTAATAAAAAAATATTATATATAGCTCATCTACCCTATTATATACATTTGTACAAAAAGTGTAGCGATGACTTTTTTTTAAATCATTTTTCATTGTTGTAAATTGACAATATTGCAAATTTTAATTGTCACCTTTGTTACGAGAATGAAATTTTGCGTGTTTTTTTTTTTTATTCAAGTACCCTAAATTATATAGAATCACAAATTTTAAGAGCTAACATTTATTTTGTAATGTCAAATTTTGTTATTATGGAATATACATACACTTCAATAAAATTAGACATTTAGGGGCAAATAAAAAAAATTATTTCAAAATACTTAATATTTGTTCTTTAGTTTAAGTGGATAATTTGATATTAATTATCCTTATAAAGTAGTGTTGTCATGGAGGCTCATATAGTAAGTTGTGTATTAGATTAATTGTTTATAAATGATGATAAAAAAATTGACAATCTTTAAAATGACCTCCATATATTTACGACTGCAGCTATGTAAGCTATTTGCCTAAATATTCATATATATGTTGAAGGTAATTTTCAAATTTTTGGAAAAAAAAAAAGTAGTTTCAAAAGTTAGATGTGTAATTTTATAGTGATATACATTATGCTGTTTATTTTATTAAATATTTGTTCATCTGAGACATTATGCCGTACGTAGAGATGGGTTCCGGACATCTGCAGCGACTGTTTTACAGCCATTCTTAATTTCTTCACAACTCAAATAAAATCTATATATATATACAGAGAGAGGAAATCGATCGAACGGATTGCTCCAAAGAGTAGGAAACTAAAGAAACATAGAAAATCGCATAAAAAAATTTAATTGTATAATCAAAATTAAAAAAAATTATAATTACACAATATATTTTATTGAAGAAAGCAGTAATTAATGAATTAACTCAATTGAAAAGAGGGAAAAAAAAAAAACAACTTAATTTTTTCACAAACATAATTAAAAAAAAGTATTGGTTGTACCTTTATTTTACTCTTTATGTTATTCAATTAGATTAAACTAATATTTGTGTTAATATTCGGCTATATTGCTTTTTCCTTCTTAAATCCATGGATCCTTATTTTAACTAAAGTATTTACTTTTTTGTTTCGCTTTCTTTTACTAAATATTACATCTAAAATGCAACACAAATTTAGAGTTCTTCCTAGATTAATGCAAAAAACATATGTATTATACAAAATAATTGAATAAGTAACATTGTCCAATATAATACTAATTAATAAATTTATTGACAAAATTTATAATTACATAAAGTTACATGATAATAAAAAAAAGTAGATACCTAACATTAAAGTAGTTTGAATCCTTTATTTTATTTATATATTTTATTTTTTATTCCATTGATTGATTGCATATCAAGTGCATCAAATATTTCCTTATAAAAATAATTAATTTGAAATCAAATATATTTAGCCTGTATTCAATAAGTTGGAACAGGAGATGAAGCATAAAATGGAACAAAAGACCCAAAATGACATTAAAGACACAACAATATATAGCAATAAAAATTGTGTTGAATTATCATTATTAATAATTAGTGACACGTCTAATGATAAATAACTTGTTACTAACAATTTTTTTCACTAAATTGCCTTTATACATATGTTACTAATTCAATTATAACAACTTAACATAATAATTATTGTCAACATAAATTAGATTATGTTGTCATGACATAATAAAACTTATCATTAATAAATATAATTAATAATGAGATAAAAATTATTATCATGTAATGATTGTCATTGATGATGATTATATTCATGTCACTTAATATTTTTGTCATTAATCTAAAATATATACATGTATCATAAAGTCTGATTTCATTAATATTGGATAATTGTGTGCGTGTTGCTAACAGTGGTCATTATTATATTTTTGTGGTATTGGTGCATTGCACGTACCACAGTTGAATTGGGAATTAAGAACCCGCTAGTCAATTAATGCCCTTTATAGAATGAGAAGGCGACTTAAGGCTTAAAACCTTTTT
>JACGDI010005826.1:118654-131214 GCA_014898725.1 Jacaranda copaia
AAACAAAACGACAGCCCCCTCCTCTTTCCTCCTTCCTCAGAAAGAGTTATTCTCCTCAAAAGCTTTTTCGGAAAAATGAGATACATTTTTCGGGAAAATCTTTATCTAAGTTTGTATAATTCCATGTACAAATATGCACATATTATGTTTAATTATATATGTATATATAATTAACTAAATTTATATTTTATTATTTATAAAATTAATTCATAATATATAATTATATTTAAATATACATTTTAATATTTAAATAGCATTGTTTTGAAAACATAATTATTTAAGTGTGCGTTTTAACGTTTAAATAAAATTATTGTTGTAATATATAATTATATTAACATGTAATAGTTTCATATGTAAATATAATTTTTTTTAGAATATAATTAATTAGACGTATATTTTAATGTTTATATAAAATTATTTTCATAATATATAATTATATTTACACATAAAATTTTAACATTTAATCATAATTATTTTCATAATGCATAATTATACTTACCCATTATATTTTATTATTTAAATGAAAATATTTTCATACTTAAATTATTTACATTTAATATTTTACTATTTAAAGAAAATGTTTTTCAATATAATTTTATGCATACAGTTTAACATATAAATAAAATTAGTTTATGCATATGTAATTATATATTACAATTTTTTAAAAGTTTAATTAATTAAATCATTGCATGAATTCATTATTATACTTTACTATTTATTACTGGATGTTTTAAGGTATGTTTTATTAATTTTACTTTATTCTAATAAAAACTATTATAGACATATTATTATATACACAACAATTTTAACTCATACATTACACTAATCACTGTCTCATAAATTTTTTTATAAAAAACCTCACAATCAATCATCATCTCACAAATTTTCTCATGAAAAACCTTGCAATCAATCAACATTTCACAAGTTTTTCTCAGAAAATTTTTTACCACCAAACAACATCTCACAACGTCACCTATCACATCAATCCCAATTATTACACTTTATTTCACAATCAATTATACCTTCATAAATAAATTTTCTACCTCTTAAACACAATGAAAAAATCTCACTATTTATCTCTCAAAAATGAAAAATAGAAAACCAGGACACAAGCAATCACAAGTAATCGAAGTCGCATTTATAGTCTTTGACTTGTTATCTCTAAACCTACAAGAGACCTACTTCTCTTATCAAATTGAATCCACAAAAACTAATAAATCTAGCATTCCCCCATGTCTCAGAACCAGTCTTCAAAAATTTTACTCGACGTATTCAATCTTTAATTTTACAACACACTTGCTCTAAGAAGATTCTGAGTGCGTGCAAAAATTCCTTGCTTGAGCCTCTTATTGCTCTATATACAGACAAGGGACTTGAGCCCAATAGGGCTCCAAATCCATTAGGATTTTTAAATTCTTAAAGCATATTTTTGCTAGACCATATAGTCCCTCCACCCTCGAGTGCCAGCTTCCTTTTTGCAGAAGATCCAGCGGGGAGTAAGATATTTATATTGTCATTTTTACCTTTTATATTCATTATTCTTTCCAATTATATTATTTGTGTACTTTTTATTATTAATTTTGCTACAAGTTTTCATGCACGGACTTTATATTTTCATTGTTCACGCGTTTAGCTTGTGGCATTGCTTGACAGATTTTTTTAAGTAAATGGCTTCAAGAGGTAGAATTTATTTTAATGTATTGCTCCTTCAACTGCTCGTGTTCCTTCAATAGCTTGGAACTCCTCACCCCTCTGAACATATTGTTGGACGAATCTCGTAGCTTCCTTCTTGTAATCGCAGTTTTCTACACTTTGTGGGATATCTACACAACCAAATTTCAAACCTATTTCGAAAACAACAAATAAATAGTCAAATGACTACGCACGATTGCGGATGCAACACGCAAGAAAAATCAACTAAGTAGAAGGAAAGTATTTATACAAGTCAAATCTCTACTTGCAAATTTTGTTAGCTGCTAAGAGGAGAATATCCTCAACTTTCCCTGATCATACTTGCTCACTCCGCCTCCACAAGCTATCAATATTGAAAGCATCTTGTCAACATCTCAATGAGAATCGATGCTACAACTTCTATGCAATCTATAGCAAAACAACACCTTGCCCTTGCTAGCATGAAAGAGGCGAGAAGACTATGTGCAAGTAGCCACAACAGTAGACTCTCGAGCGCTCTTCCTAAATGGTTCTAAAATCGCTAACTTAGAATCATTACATGCGCCAATATGAGACATCACGAAGGAGGTGGATTATGAAGTTTCCTAGAATGCCTCTGTTGAGGTTCGAGCATTGCCTTAGTAGGGATGAATCATAGCGATGTTGCTCCACTGTACGCCTTTTATAAGAACCTTTGTTAGCCATCCTAGCATGAATCCTCGCCAAATTGATTTTCTTTACTGCCAAGAGCGGGCTCAACAATGCAAGAAGCAATTAAGACAAATAATGCAAGTGACGTAGAGAAAGCATGAATAAAATAACAAGCACATAAACAAACAAGAAGCTAAAAAATTAATGAAGTGCCAGAAAAAAAACCATATATCTCATGTTAAAAGAAGATGCAAACAATCATGTTTCCTCAAAGCATTGGCAGAGATGGCAACAAACCTTCCGCAAATGCATCTATAATGGGAACTACTCCAAATGCAGTGACCCCTAACCCTATTCTCTCAAAAGAAAAAATGACTTTTTTAAGGCTCTCTATAGGATGGTAAACTACTCAAAAACTTACAATTTGACCTAGAAAAAAATAAGAAAACCTTATTTGGTACCTTCCATACCATGAAAAAAGGAGTGAAAATTATCGAAATTAATAGAAAAATCTAAGTCCTTAAAGCAATACTAAAAACCCCATAAAATATGCAAAGAAGTTCAGTGCGAGCTAACTTGGACACATCCAACAACTCCTAGCTATTTCTAACAAATGATCAAGAGGAAATAAAAAAAACCACTACTAAAACAACCTTTGAAAACGGTGAAGTACCATGGATGAGGCGACATGCGATTATCTAAAGAAAGAAGAAAATATTTGAATTTGTCAGAGCTATAGATTCTGTCTTAAAAACTCTAAATAGCAAAGCTATCATCAATCTTGGGAGCATCCTCGGACTCGTTCTTATAAGAATCCTCTTTTTCAAACTTAGACTCAAAATCAAACCCGGACACTGATGAAGAAGATGACTCGACAAACAAGGACTAACTAATGTGCAACTGTATGATTGAAGAATATACTAAAAGATGCACCCAAAGAAGGGCCTTACATAGTACTTGTAATGCACAATACGCGAGTTGAACTTTGGCATAACAAACAGCACGTATCAATGACTTTAGGGTGTTGATTAAATCTCCACTGGTAGACCCTCTTGAGATGACCAAAATAACCCTCATGTAGGCAAATTGTCTGCGACTTGTGATTGAATGTCTCTCTTTGTTTCAAGCCTATACTTAAGGGAATGGCACGGGTAACTGAATGGTCTCATTTGCTAGGGATTTTGAGGGCTTCCCTGTTCTTTGGCCACAAAATTCTTTTAAGTATCCTCATCTTATACATTTTTCAATCTCATTCTTTCGATAATGAGACTTCTTTATGGTGTGGCATCTATCCTAGTGGAAACAATAGTCCTTGTCTGATCTTTCGCTTTGGATTATCCATTATTTTCTTAGGCCTTTCCACTAACTCTTGTTCTTCCACCACCACCAAAATCTCTGCTCTCGGCCTATGAAAGGGAGTGTATTTAGTGAAACTTGTAGGGGAAATGTGTTTACATTCCTCTTTCTTTCTGCCAACGTTCCACTCCTCATCTCTGCTCTTACTTTTATGGTTCTCCGGGAGAGGGTAATCAACTCCTTGGTACGGTTATATTTCTCTGCTCGAACCAAGAGTTCTTCCGGGGTAGTCAGGGTTACCCAACTTTGAACTCTAGCTTGAAACATCGATACTGCAAATTCTATTGCATAATACTAGGAAATACCTCCTAGTTGATGTGCGGGATCTCATAGATTGCCCAGACAAAGTGATTAACATATTCCTACAGGCTTTCTCCTTTCTTTTGCTTGACCTTGCAAATGTATGTGACAGTCTTAGGGCACTTTTTGTTAATAGAAAAATTATGTAAGAATGCATGCTTGGTAATGATTGTGCGAAAAATCTTACAGTAAGTTGCCTCACTAAGGTCTTATAGTTCCATTCAAGTAAGAAAATTGTTCAAGTGTTCTTAAGTGTCACTAGTTCCATGAAACTCTCGCATATTAGAGACTTGAACTCAATAGGGAAGAGATTTTGCCTAGATTGCAGGGCAAAAAAAGCTACATCATGGGTTGCAGTCGTCATAGGAAAGTACTCTCCATCACCTTCACAAGTACATTCAAATGTAGCAATCCAACATGGATTTTGCGATGTGAATTCGTAAGCTGGAGTCAGTGGCCAAGAGAGACACCTAACTAGCTAATGGTTGTGGAGGAGGTGTGTGGCCGAGTGCTTCCTTCATGCCTCTGCTTAATTCGACTAGTATTCTAGTAGGCTTATCGACTTCTTGTGAGGATTAGGGGGCTCAAGTTGGGGAAGTTCAGTTGCATATTGCGACTACTTGAGCACAGCTCTGGCAAACACGTCCCCAACTGCAAGTAGCAAGGCCTCCTGAATTATTTGCGGCACCGTGCCTCTAGAGCTGGGATCACGGTTTCTATTGGGTTCTCCATAGGCTTGGCGCCACTAGCAATCCATCAAAGTTTGGAAGTGGTCAATGGGCTCCATTATTTCTGTCATTCTCCTTCCTTATATGGGCCTAAGAGGTATTAACTTCTCGATCACTAAATCTCCTATACATTTTCAGCATTCCATTACTTAGATTTCCTTATTCTACACCAAAATATTCTTGTCCGAACTTGTTCTCGAGGACTTCCACGGGGATTCACTATTAGATACTTGAGGTAGCATGGATCTCTAATTTAGATTACGGAGAGAAAATTTTTGTTCTACCTGCAAAGATGCCTTGTTTGAGCTACTTATAGCTATATTTATAGAGAAGGGTCCTAAGCTCATGAGGGCTAAAAACCCATTTAAATTTTCAATTACCAGTATTTTATATGACAGTTCATGATCTCAGAATATACACCATTTAAAATATGATTTTATCAAATTATTTTTATAGTAATATTTTGTCACATTATATAGAATGCTCTTGAAATGGCCTCAAAAGTTATCACTGTCATAACAAAGATTTAGGTTTTACGATATAAGGAATCAATGTGAATAAAAATAATAAGAATGTAGTGAAACAATAAAATAAAATAAAAACTCTCTTTGTCTAAAAAAAACAAATGCTTCATTCGATCATATTAGAACTCATCACAGTGTGAATCGTAAACTTAAATTGTGATTGAATTTATAGCATATATGTATTGATTACATTGAAAATATATACTATGATTTGAATTTGACTTTAATTTTGAATTAATTTGTAAGTTTTTTACTTAATTTCTCACCAGTTGAAGCATTTTTTATAAAGAAAACTTTTCACAATGTGTGTCCCTAGAATTACTGTCTTGTAGAGTAGAATTTTTTTTTATCTAATGAAGAATTTGAGTATCATCAAATATCTTTATCTGTATTAAGTAATGATTACATGCATTTTTCTCAAAGTTCCTGATTTGAATTTTTTTTAGTAACATCAATTTTTTTCCCTATATTATAAGATTTCAATGCTTAAAATCAACATCAATTTTTTTTCCTATATTATAAGATTTCAATGCTTAAAATCAATGTATGGATAATATATTTTTCTCACTAGTTAAAATATTTTTTCTATAATAATGAAACTTCTTTTTTCAAATTAAGTCTATATTAACTGGCAATGAATTTTGAGCATCATCAATGTGATCGAAGTGCAAACATCCCTTTCATTGCACAAGAAACTTTTGAATAACAACAAAACGATTAGCTTTAAATATATGTTCTAAGAAAATGAAAATAAAAGATTGGTTTTGCTGCTTTCTTATGCAACCAAACAAATCGGGAAAGAGTGGGAAAAGGCAGAAGCAAGAACATAAAATACAATGGACTTGGCATTGTCTTGATCTATGAAATGCATATTTGTTTGTGGGACCAAAAAGCCTAATGACCATTGGGATTTGGGCGATCGATCCGATCTTTAATTTGTACTTGTTTTTTAGTATAATTATTAATGAATTGGATTTAAATTAAATTACAAAAAATTTAAATTTAAATTTAAATTTGATTTGAATTTAAATATGATAATAATATATTATATTTAAATTTGATGTAAAATTTTATATAATTTACGATTGGTATTATTATATTTAAATATGAATAAAATTTAATATCAAAATATATATATATATATATATATATCATTGAATTTGAATAGTACTATCAAATCATCATATCATCACATCGCATTTTTCTATTCCAAAGATATTGCCTTTACATTTTGACTAAAAGCTAGATATGTGCCGTCTTTAAATGTTTGGTGCTTTTATCTTTTCTTTTTTAATAATGATGAATAGGTATTTGTCTTTATCTGTTTACTTTTCGCTCCATGCAAAGAATAAATATACACATATAGAATAATTATATATGTGTATATCATATTCTGACGTAATATGATGTATCTATTTATAATTACAAAAAAAAGATATATCTAGCTATATATTGTTATATAATATATTATATTTATATAAAATGTGTACATGTACATATACAATATTTACATATTCAAATTCGAATTATAAATGAATTGAATCGAACCAAATTTATATTCACTCCATCTATTTCAAGTTCAAACATTTTTAGTCAGATCATATCTATTAAATTTTTTATTGATTAAAGATCATAAACGATTAAGTCAAACTCGAATTAAAATCCGCTCTATTAACAATTATACTTTTAAAATTTTATGAGTTCTAAAAGGGCCCTCTCACTAAAACACCAAATGTATTGGTGCTATTGGGATGGAACATTGGGCTATTTTGGGCTCTCACATTTTCAGAGTTTAGACTGTATTAATTCAATTTGGTTGGCCAATTTTTTTGTGCTTGTGAGTGAATTGTGGGTCCTTTGCATGACTGATAAATAAGAATGTAAATGAGTCGAGTTGAGTTTTGATTATTTTTTGGGACTCGAGTTCACGCTCAACAAGTTAAGAAATTGAGACTCAAGTTCGACTTGAGTCCTTTTTTGGGCTCTACTTGATTTGTTAGGCTTGAACTTGTCATTAAGTTATAAGTTTGAATTCGAAAAGTTAAATTATTTTATAAAAGTTTCTTAATTAATATATTTTATTATAATTTTTTATATATAAATATTTTTTTAAAAAAAATATAGGCTTGTGAGATGGCTCGTGGACTTGCAGAACAAAAAATATTTGGCTCGAGATTGAATTCTTTGAATTTTGAGTTCGAACATTTGTTAAGCCAACTCATTAAATTTGTGAACTGACTCAGATTATTTGCATCCTTATTTATAAAGTGTGGACGATGGTAGAGTTAAAACATCGTAAATTGGAATCAATAAACTCAAATGGAACTTTTTTGTGTTTGATTTGGTAAAATATTTGTCAATCACGACGATCCTTTCCTAAATAGTAAGAATGACAAATGCCAACTGAATGTCTAAGTGTCAATTTTCTTTTGTGTAAATGCAGCAAGATGTATTATACCCAAACTAAAATTTTATGCGCCCAGATTTTAACATATCACAAGATTTTTTTTCATAAAAATCCCCATTTTCAAGTTCAGAAAAATGGACAAAATTATAGAAATTTCTTCTTGAAGCGACCACTTTTATGTCTGCATCTGTTGATTGATCCACCAAAACATTCTATTTTGATGAAGTGGTGCACATTTGCTAACAATCCGCAAAATGCTTCAATATGAGCATGTTGGGAGCATAATCAACTTATATCTGTGCTTTTTAATAGAGCATCAACTTATTTTGCTGTGTTTTCAATTAATGTTTTCTAAAATATCATAATTTGTTATATTTCAATTGTTATAACTACAATTCATGTATAATAAAGTAATTGTCATTTACAATCTCCTATTACCACTTTATCATTTTTTTTTTCATTTATCTAAAAGTTCAAATAAACGCATTGAAATTATTAGAACAAAAATTGTAGTATTGTATAAAAAATAAATATATTCTTTCTTTCAATAATTATACAATATAAAATTTTAGCATACTTTGCCAAAATTGGTAATATGTATAAATTCAGTTCCTCAACTAATGTTTAGACGATGTAAAAATAAAGAGAGCAATTATGCATGGGAAATAACATATGGTGGATCAACTCTTATAACCTCACAAAGAACATAATTTGTTTAAATGAAATAATTAAATACATAAAAAAATGCATGCTTCAAAAATTAACAATTTCTATTTGGAGTGATGCCAAACTCATTTTCTTTTTCTATTTATCTATCAATTAATATTATTATATCAAATTTGGGACAAATTTCTGCATAAACAAACGGTGAAGTCCCTATGGCAATTGAAAATAGTCTGTAGAGAAATGGTTTCATTGCACCATGTTTCTATGCCCCCTCACCCTCTTCTCGTCTACAGAAGACCAGCCTCAGTGGCGGCACTCAGAATGCTATTTTCTTCCACCTCCTCACCAAACCCTAAGCCCTCTCTTGCCATTGTCCATTCCGCCATGAGTAAACCCATTTCAGAAATACCCTCAAACCCCCAAAAGTTTCCTCTTTTTGCAGATTCGTATCAAGCCCTTTTCAATTCTCAATGTCCTGCGCTCTCCAACAGCTTCGCCACCACCAGCAAGCCGATTCCGATTGGTGTGGGCGAAGCCACTGGTGAAAGCGTGGAGTGTCCCCTGGTGGTGGTTTCTTTCTACAAGTTCGCTAATTTTCCAGACCATGCTGATTTGAGGAAGCCGTTGAAAGAGCTCTGTGAGCGGCTGGTAGTTTCCCTTTTTTTTATTTCTTTTTTCTAAATTTGTGTAGGTGTTTCCGTATTCAAAAGAAAATATTGAGACATGGGATTTCAGTTTTTTCTTGTTGAAGTTTAATTGATTATGCCGCTGAAGAGAAGGAAATGTTGGGTTCTCGAGCAAATTGAATTGATTTTCGCTTGTGTATGTGATTCTTGGAGGGAGAAAATCAAGAGAAGATACTGATTGGCTTTCTGTATCAACTTCGTAAAATTTTCATTAGTTTCTGCGGATTTTGTCTCCTTAGTTACACTATAATTACTGGTTTCGTACAATTTATAGAAAAAGGAGGTAGAATGTTCAGATAGCAATATCTAAGTAAAATAAGCTTTTTAGATGCAATAAGTTTAATAATAATGCCCCTTCATTCTTGCCTTTCTAATTGTGCATTTTTGAGATAAATGTTTATTACGGCCGTACATTTTTGTATGATTCAACCCTCACTAAGCTGATACCCTCCAGCGTGTTTCAGGGGGCATTATTCTTGCACCAGAAGGAATCAATGGAAGCATATGTGGAACCCGTAATGCTGTGGAAGAAGTGCTTACCTTCATTCAAGCCAATGACCGGTTAAAGGGGCTCAGGCGTGTTGAGTCGCCTGTAAGTCCAGAAGAAGAAGCTATTCACCATGGACATATGAGCAGTTCTCCTCTTGCTGCCGGGGAAGATGCTCCCTACCGATGGGACCATGTGAGGGTCAAGCTGAAAAAGGAGGTAATCTTACTATCTGGAGCAATGAAATTTTCTTTCTTGAGTCAATCTAAAATTTGATAGGAGCTACAAACTTTTTGCGTGTTATTTGCAGATAGTGACACTTGGAATGCCCTCTGTATCACCGATTGAAAGAGTTGGCAAGTATGTGAGCCCCAAGGAGTGGAACAAATTGATCAGTGATCTGGATACGGTGAGCAGTTTTATCTCAATTGCAATTCTTAGAAGATTTTGATGTTTTGTGATTTGGTTTTGATTGAAGGTAAAAAATATGTGGTGCGAAGCTGAATAGTTTCACTTGGTTGAGATTTTTATGGTGAGGAACTGCCCAAGATGCGACTTCCTATCCAAACATGTCCTTAAAATTTATTTAAATTTACCATGCTAAGGTGTGAAAATTGGGCTCCTATTGGAAAGTCCAAATAGAGTATAGATCATGAGATGAAGTGCAAACATCCATTATATACTCCATGTAGAACTGCCCAAGATGCCACTTCCTGTCCAAACATGTCCAGAAAATTTATTTAAATTTACCATGCTAAGGTGTTAAAATTGGGCTTCAATAGGGAAGTCCAAAGAGAGTATAGATCATGAAATGAAGTCCAAACATCCATTATATGCTACATATGTAGGTGTTTGGCCAAAATACACCTGACATAATTTATATCGATTTAGGAATTTTACTTCAGAAGAATCTTAGTTATTTTCTTCAAATCATTGAATTTGTAAACTTCAATTTATAATCACAAGTTCAGACCATGATATTGCAACTTCAAACCACACAAATCTCTTGCATGTTTTTATCTATGAGTCCTTGCCTGTACTTCATTAACAATGGCCTTGTTTCTGTGAATTGTTTCCACAGTTTTTCTTATGTGCATCATGTAGCTATCATGTGATTTTTTCCTTTTGGCTTAAACTTGCACTGTTCAGGTGGTGATAGATGTGCGCAATGATTATGAAACCAGAATAGGAAAGTTTAAGCGGGCAGTTGATCCTTTTACAACAGCATTCCGCGAGTTCCCTTCATGGGTAGACAAACGATTCAAACTAAACAAACCAGCTGACCAGGCTGAGCCTGCTGGCTCTACTCAAACCACAGAAGAAAAACTAGCTGAGGAAACCGAAAACAAGATGCCACGAGTGGCAATGTACTGTACTGGTGGAATTCGATGTGAGAAAGCTTCAAGTTTTCTCCTAAGCAAAGGTTTCAAAGAGGTGAGATTTTGTAACCAAGTTCAGCGACATCTATGGAGGGGATGTTTTACTGATTCAACTGACATTTCCAGGTTTATCATCTACAAGGTGGGATTTTGAAGTACCTTGAGGAAGTTCCCAAGGACGAGAGCCTTTGGGAGGGGGAGTGCTTTGTGTTTGACAAACGAGTGTCAGTCGAGCATGGGCTGGTGCTGGGGACTTACAAACTATGCTACGGATGCAAGCAGCCAGTGAGCGATGCCGAGATGGAGGCACCAGAATGGGAGTATGGGGTTTCTTGCCCATATTGCTACTCCTCTAAATCAGAAGAGGAGAAAGAGAGGGCAAGGGCTAGACAAAGGCAGTTTGAGAGATGGGGTATTATTGGCGGCCCAGATAAAGGCCGTAAACCTACTAGAACAAAGGAAAGCGAGGAGAGAAATGCTAAGCAGATGTCAAGCTCAATTTAAAGGGGTCTCAGATTATATTTTTCCAGGGAAGCTGATGTTAAATTTGGGACAAAGTTTGGTTTATTGCTTGAAAAAGGAGCTCATTCAACTTGTAACTTGAGATATTGCATATTTTGTAACTTCTATTACATGTTTAGACTTGGCCACCTCTTGGTCTTGGTGGGTAAGCTACTCATTTATGGAGCAAGAAAAGGTGACCCTTTTTGATATTTAATGGACTGATAAGATTGGGGACGTATATAAAATGATAGATCATTCTATCAACGAAAATTCTAAGCAGAGGGCTTCACTAAATTATTTTTGTTTTGAGAATGTGTTTGACAATGACATACTTTTCATGGCTGTTCATGGATGTTGAAGATCATCTATGCTATTATAACTTAATGTGCTTTTCGATGACAAAATATATCCAATTTTTTAAAAAAAAAATGAGACTTTTTTTATTTTTTATTTTCTCTCCATCGGCTCTAAAAAAAATCTTTTTTTCTTATATTGTTTCACTTTCTAACAACTTTATTCTTTAATTTATTCTAAAAATTTGAATTAATACATAAAAATTATTAAAAAATTATTTAAGAATAATTTTTTTTATTTAATTTGTATGATAAACATTTTAGCACCCTCTTACATAAAATGTGTCAAAATTATTAATATCATTAATTCTTTCTTAGGTTGCATTTCTATAAAAGATTTCAATTTGAATTCAAATAAAGAACTTCAACTGAATTCATATTATTTTAAATAGTTTTTCATCATATATTTCTCTTCACGAATACTTATCAAATAAGTATTTTTATAAAAGAATATTTAACACATGTAATATTTATTTATAACATAAGATAAGAAAGTAAAGCATCAAAAGGAGAGTAATATGAAATTTATCAAGCCAAACTCAACCAAAAATTTGTTATTAAGAAAAAATAATGGAATGCAATGCACCAAGTGAGGTTAAAATGGCAAAATACTAGTATTTCTTTCTTTATTCTGTTTGTGGCGAAATGGGCTGAGTGGTGACCTGCTTTATTTTCTAGGACAGTTCCATTTCTCATTGTCGTATTTCACACGCTGAATGTACGCAGCAACCGCAAGAGAAAAAGTCCAGCGCCAATCAATCAATCTAGGGTTTTGTTGTTCTCCATCGATAATGGCCACCCCAGCTGCAGCAGGATCGGGTCTCTTCAAGTTTCTCCGCCCTAGTGCG
>JACGDI010005826.1:131314-144674 GCA_014898725.1 Jacaranda copaia
TATTTAGAGAAGTATTGGCGTGGGATTGTGATGTTTGACTTGTAATTAAGATATGATTATCGGGTCCAAAAATTTTTAGAGTTCTTAGCTAATGTTAATTTCAAATGTAAGAGACAGAATAAGATCACGAGAAAGGTGGAAGTTTTTAACATCCTATTGAGTATGAGAAAAAAAGGAAGAGAGAGTGTCATAAATAGACTGGAATTATTTAGACAATGTAGAATATGAATTTACCAAAGGAGCAAATGAAAAATTGTTATCTTGTTGACTATGGCCTTCATAAGCTTAATTCAATTAGCAAGCAAAATAAAGTATCCAGTTGTCATTTGCATTTTTCTTTCTCCTTGCACACACTTTCTTGGGGAATATTAATTAGAGCTCCAATTGTTGTAAACTTATAAGTAGATCAAATGTATATATAACTCTTTTCCTATCTCTAAGTCTTTCTTGTGGCATCTGCCAGTGGCCTTTAATTCCATCATTAGCTCATAGCTGGTGGTGGAATTAGTGCTTGATTCTTCAGTTGCTCTGTAAGTTTGACTTTTGAGATATGGTTTTCTGTTCTAGATTAGATCTGTGTTTTTCAGCATTACCAATGATATTAACTGGACTGAATTAAATATTCAGAAATGTTTTCCTAAACTAACCTAAAGCAAATTTTCAAATTTTTAGTTCAAAGTTTTTGCTTTTTTTATTTGAGTCATCTACGAGACTATTGATTAGAGCTGTGAGAGATGTGGCACACTCCCACTTTGGCTGCTGAGGAGTCTAGTTTCAAGTAATGAAGTCCTTATTGCTGCTCCAAATGATTGAGTGATCTTACTAACATAAAATTTCTGATGCTAATTTTGGATATTTCATGACGCCATTGATGAGGAACTTCATCTCCTCCCAATTGGTTCTAATTCATCACAAGCTTCACAGGACTGTTTTCTTGATTTCTTTGTCTTTACCAATTCCTTGATCCTTGCCTGCAGGGAGGAAGAGATGTGTTGTGCACTCACTTTAAGGCCAATATATATATTTTCTAACAGAACCTGAACACTCTAGTTTATAAATTTTAATGTAGGATATTGAAAATGTTTTAACTAGATCTTTAGCTTTTTACTATTGTGACAGTGGCATCAAATTTTATAGCAGGCAAGCAGGAATAAGATGCTTTCTTCTTTTGATAGATGTGAATTTTATTACAAAATTCTGAGCCACTTTCGAAGAATGAGAATTTAGAATAACCAATTGTTGTAAAGGATGCTATATTCTGTTTGATAGGTTATAGATATTGGGTTAGAATATATTTTTCCTGCTGAGCTACTTGCGAACATATTTTTAAGTTGGTTTGCAAGATTGCAGTTTGACATATGATTTATGAGTAAATTACTTTGATTCATTTTGTTTGTCTGTATTAGTTTGCTTGTGGAGTTCTGTTATTATGTTTTAGGTGTTCAATCCACATAAATTTCCTTGTCTGTGCGGTACAAAAGGATGAGTGAGCCATTGTGCTGCTTATTTCTGCACTTACAGTTGATGATCTTGTATATGGAATATGGACTTGGAAAGTATATGATTTTCTTTAAGTAATAAAGCACCTGTTGTTCTTGGTTTCTATCCAGTCTGATTTTCCTTGTTTTTTGAATATTGGCAGCCTTTTGATTGGTTGAAGAAGACATTTTTTGAGAAACCTGACACCGAACAGAATTGAATAGAGATGTGAAATCTAGCTGGTAATTTTTTTGGTATGAATGTTGCTGATGTGCGAACTCTGAGCGGCATTAGCTGAATAATAATAACATTCTGTGTTCATGCTTTTAGCATATAAAGCTGTATCTTAACTGTTTTTGGGGATTAGTTTTGAAAGAAGCTGGCTTTTTGGTCTCTCTTTCCATCTCACTGTGTGTGTTGTGTGTTCTTCGCTTCAGATTGTTCGTCCTCTTTGAACATTCATTATGCCCGGTTGTTGAAATGCTGTTTCCTATGTGGTTATGCTAGTTGGGTTATCGAAGCCAGATGATTGGACAAAAATGGTGTTCAATTACCAAAACATGTTGAAATATTGTAATTACTGTTCCTGAGGTAAATAACTACATAAGGGTTGATTGTAACCTGTGGTTTTATGTCTGGAGTTTATTACGGAGGGAAGAAAGGAGACCAAACAAAGCGTTGTACTTAAAAATTGTCAAAGTAGCATATATCGGAGTTTTGCTATTTAAGTGTGTGAACAAAATTTTTCTCTCAAGTTTTTGTGCGGGCAATAGAGAATTTTGCAATATGCGTTCAATAGAAGCTGGAGTCATCGTTGTTTTGATGCAAGTTGTGCTGATAAATCGTTAAATGTTTTTGCAATAATTGTGGCGTCAAAACAGTTAGTGCGACTTTAAGTCAATTGGTAGAACAATTACACGGATAACGGTGAGGAAACTATGGTAAGGGGACTTCTAGGCTGGCAATGGAATGAATTTTAATCCGTATTTGATTTGAATTCAATCTACTTATTTAGGATTTTTAATCAATAAAAGATTCTACGAATATGATTTTATTAAAAGAGTTCGAAATTTGAAATAAATAGAATGAATATAGATATGATTCGATTTGATTCATTAATAATTTGAATCTGAATATATTTAGTATTCTATATATGGTATATATTATACATATATATAATCTTATGGTAATGCCAAAGTAGATATTTTGATGGAGGAAGTGATGTCTTTTTCATATTAATTATTAGATTTCAGAGCTTATTTATTTTATAATTATATCACTTGTTTTTTTTTATTTTTATGACAAAAAATGATGTGGGAAGACTAATGGGTAGGAGTTTAATGCCATGATATGGCAAAAATGCAATATAAACCTCAATTTGATCAAAATGAGTTTCTTTTAATAGAACTTTAAGTCTATAATTAATTGATTAAGAATAATGCATAATTATGTATTTATAATGTTAAATAAGTACTATTATAAAAAATGAAACCTAAAATGTAATGATCTGGTAAATGAATGTGATTAAGTTAAATTCTATTATTGTTTTTAAGTGATCAATAGATTTAAAATTTTATATATTAATTTATTCTGCATTTTTTAAGGATAACTGTTTGAATTTAGATTTTACTAAATTTTGAGAAAAATGATGAATATATGATAATTTTTAAAGTATTCAGATTTGAATTTTTTTAGATATCCTTTTACTTTTATTTAGATCCGGATATGGTTATATTAATTAAAAATTCGATGAATTTTGGATCGAATTTAAATCTAATATATTACTTTTAGATTCAAACTTGGATCCTGCATAATGCAATCTGAATCCGTCCCATTGACAGTTTTAAAAACTCTTATCATCAAGAATTTTTTAAAGCACGCTGCCAATCAAAATATGCAATCAAATATTATTCTCTATCAACTAAGTGATTAAATTATGTTAAATTCTATTGTTAATAAATATAAATACATTATGACATCAGAATATTAGGTAACAACTAATCAAAAATCATTGATTATTAATTAATTCCTCATATAAAATTATTACTCTTAGTAATAAGGTGCTCTTTCTTTCAAAAATAAAAGAAAAAAATGATGAGTTATTCACTTTTTATTCGATGGTTACAAATAAATTGAAAATTAAATAATCGGTAGTTAAAGATCCCTTCATTAAATTCAAAAAGATTTTGGATTAAGAAATCAAAAACTCTTTGATAATTTAGATTGGAAGCTTTTTTTCTTCCTAAATGAACATGCATAATTTTATATTAACGAAAGTGATACTTTTATTATTTCATGTAATATTACTGATATGGGATGGTCCAATAGGCCATGCCCAATAGCTATTGACCCAAAAGCGTACTTCTATGCCCATCTCGCCGTAGAAGTTCAGTTGGATCGTTAATCATGATCGATCATCCGCTTGCCTTCTGGCCTACGCAATAAGCAGGACCAAGTCACTCAACTATAGACCTTAAGTCAAACACACCTACTCGATCTTATTCGACAAGAGGGCTCGAGCTCCGCGCCCCAGAAGACCACTCGCTCCCAAAAACTAGTTTTATGGTCAACCTTATTATCAACCAACGAGATCGTTCCAGTACCGAATCATATATCTGTTGCATTTATTGTCCTGATGGACAACATGTCTTTGCATTAATGGCGCATGTTGCTCCAGTACCATCTCTGCCATTGCTCCTGTTAGGAGGCGTGCTACTAATGTACTATTCTATCCCTAAAAATAGGAGTAAATGCCATTTGAAATAGTATAGATATAGAAGATGACATAAAGTTCCCCATACGAGGACAAGAGTCCCTTTACACATGATAGAGACATCATAGATATATCATCTACCTGAAAAAGATTATAAATACCCCGTTGCCAACTATTTTTAAGGTATGTTATTCTTCATTACAAGCTCTCACTCTATTGCTCAGTTTATCTAGTCGACTATGGACTGATTTGAGCATCAGAATGCTTTAGCCGATGGCATTTTGACTAATCTGACGTTTGCTCGTAATTGCAGATTTTAACCCAAGCTATTTCTAAATTGGACCACTCGACCAGCTAGATCTAACTAACCCAAATACTCACTCAATCTAGTAAAATACAACTTTCATCTTCATCGATTACTATCTTGTAATTAGAATAAAGTTATAAAAGTACTATAATTTTTGTTTTTTCAACTGTCATTTAATACTCTCACCAACTCAAAGAAAAGCTCTAAAGGAGGAGGTAAAGCACACAAAAAGAATACATTGCATTAAATATTTTTCTGATATATTTTGATAATTTGTACACTTATATGTGTGTTTTCAATTCTAAGGTGATGATTGATATGTATTAATGGAATTATATAGGAATAGAATGATTTTAGGAGTCGAATCAATATGAAAAAGCAATAATATTAGTATAAGTTATCATGTCTTGGTATGATAAATGAATGAGAAATGAATGAAATTGTCATTTTTTATTTGATTTCAATAACATAATTGGTATTTAGTAATGACATATAAAAATGGAATGACAGCATTTTAAAAAATCAAATAATCCATTTGTGCAAAAATTATTAAAATAAAATATTTTATTGATAAATTATTTATATTCCAAATTCTATTACTTTTTATGCAATCTTTAATTTTTTTAATTTTTTTAAATGTGTATGAAAAGACAATGATTTATTTATATTTTGAAAACTAAATTAATTTTTTATAGATAAAAATAAAAGAATGCGATACTTGATTAATTTTAGGTTTATTGAAGTTTGAAGACCATGATAGAAATTCTTGTAAATAAAAAGATACTATTAAAAAGATAAATACAAAGATTTTAGTGATGATTTAGAATTTTATTGTTAAATATTAGAATGTAATTATATCAAATACAAAAATAAGTTCGTTTTTAATATATTGAAAATAGTTAAACCTATAAAAAATGGAAGGAACGACTAAATTCATATTTTTATAAATTGCCAACCAAAGCTCTCTCTAGAACCCGAAGACCTTTTCCTAATCTAATTGTACTTTTCTACTTAATATAAATTATTATCCACCCAAAAATACCCCTCACACTAACATAAACTCCTTGCCATCAGATTGGGATATCCTTGGAGCCATCGTCACCGTCGAATCAGAACACACGTGCCACAACACAACAACGTTGTTTTATCCCTCTCTATAGCGTATTTCAGAAAACAGGGCACAGAAAGACCCAAATAAACTTCAGTTGCCACGCCGAAATTAGGGTTTCAGTTCTTTTGGAGGACCAAGCGGATGCTGCATTCGACTCCCTAGTTTCTCAGGGTTCGATTTCTCTATCCCATTTTTTGTTTTCCGTTTTTGTGTCTGTTTTATCAGTAGTTGTTGCAAAGAATTTCCTTTTCTGGGGGGTCAATTATAAGATTTGTTTAGCTCCTCATCTTTGTTTGGTGTTTTAAGTTATAATTCACTCACTCATTTGCAGATTTTAGCTCTTTTGATGTTTTTTAAGTTTTTATCTATTAGGAAGGATATCTCTTGAGTATGAAGATTCAATATGAATAACAGATATTGAATTCCTTATGAATATTTAGTTTTATTGACGACCGGAAAAGGTGGAAATTTTTTGGCGTGGATTTAATTTTTTTTCTCTTGCTTTGGTTCTGTAATTTGATGGTCCATGATACATCTATTTATGAAACGGCAGTGCTTTACCGACTAATTTGATTTGAGTGAAGATTATTTTGTATTCTCTTTTATTTATTTAGAAAAAAACAATTTAAAATTGTTTCTGCTGTTTTGTGTCTTATATAGAGGAATAATGGAGAAGGAGCTTACTGAGCTTTTTGAGTCGGTGAAGAGGGCTGCAGATAGGGCTGAGAACTCACCAGCTGAAGAGGATCGATGCCTCGATGCATTAAAACGGCTCAAGAAGTTCCCTGTCAATTATCAAGTTCTTGTATCCACACAGGTATCATTAAGTGTCTCTATCTTGGCTTAATGATGTGGTAGAAACTGATCTGAGAACTGGAATTGCTTCGCGACAGGCATGGCATTTGGTAACACCAAAATCTCTAATAAGAGGTGGTACCATCCTATGTTAAATTTTGGTGGTGGATACACACACATATGTTAAATTTTGCTAGTGGATGCATGCACAAATGCTAATAGGTTCTAACTAATTTAGCTGCTAGGCTAGATTTGAAAATGGTGTTCTTATTGTGCTTCATTTAGCTTATATATATATATATATATTTCAAACTGATGACCCTTTTGGCTTTTGTTGTTTCTTAGCAGTTCCAGTTTCATGCATATTTTATGTGCATTAAAAAAATAGTTTTTTTATTACAAGATTTTTCCTCTTGGTGAATAAGTACTATTTTCCACGCATGCTAATGTTTTAGATTCTAAAGAGATGCAGAGTATTTTGATGTACAATTCTTTTCTAAAAGAATATAGTAATAGCAACCGCTGTAGATAATACATTAAACTAAAAGGAGATAAGGTTACCAATTATCTCTAGTCACTCTTAACAAGTAGGATTTCTCCAAATGTCTCAGAATTTGACAAACTCCAAGATATGAGTCTACAAAGTTCATTGTGCTTAAGATTTCATATCATGAACTTAGGTTAGTCATTATATGTTCTCCAGTGGTTACGTGCAGTTCTGAAATCACCTAATGTCCATGTGTGCCCGAAATGCATTGGTGCCTCGTCGTTACTTCCTAAAGTTCTGAAATCACCTAATGTCCATGTGTGCCTGAAATGCGTTGGTGCCTTTGTCTTTACTTCATAAAGTTTTGTCCTGATGCATGATAAAATTTGATATGATCCCAAACTGGGGTTAAATCCTTAAATTTTTAGGGCTTCTTGCTGGCTTGTTAGGAGTATTATTCTTTTATAACACATAGGACCACCTATTGGCATAAATTTTTGTTGATTGCCACAGTTTAGTGTTAGTGCTGATCTTTGAGACAATGTGTGTGTTCTACTGCACCCCCCTCCCCCCCGCTCTCTGTCCCTGCCACCCAACCAGATGAATGGTGCAGATAAGTGACCTTATAGATGTCAAGTTGTCTGGCTGGTGCATTGGTGGAATGTCTTACTCTTTTTGTTTTTGGCAGTGCACTGGCTGTTGAGCACTTTGACAATCTTGTCATCTCTTTAGCACTAATTTTATAATTTCAATTCCTATTGCACCAAATTACTTTTTTCAGGTTGGAAAACATCTCCGCCAACTGACTAAACATAGAAGCGACAAGATCAAGGCACTGGCTACTGATGTGGTTGAGATGTGGAAGAGTATAATTGTTAAAGAAACTATGAAAAACAAGAACGGGACTGTCGGCAGTGGTGATTCATTGAAAACCGAACCTGTTGGCACAGAAACTAGTGAGGTGAAGGGTATTCAGAGGACAAACTCTGTCAAGACTGAGCAGAGTTCCTCGGCTAAGATATTGAAGGTGGAGAGAACCAGTCACCCAAGCACACCAAATTCTGGTACAGCTTCCTCCAGCACAACGTCCTCTACTGGGAAAAGTGAGAAAGTTGAAGTTATCCACATGACAAAGAATGCTAGTGGAGAACACCTGCATGTTGAGAAGAAAATTAAAGTGGAGAAAGCAAGTTCTGGAGTGCGAAAGCCGGCATCAGATCCTGTTGGTCCACCAAAACTGACTTCTCTGGTTTACTGCAAAGACCCATTGAGGGACAAAATCCGGGAAATTCTTGCTGAAGCTTTGAGCAAAGTCCCTAGTGAGGTTGATGATGATGATTTAAAAGACAGAGTGAATGAATGTGATCCTTTTCGAGTTGCTGTTACTGTGGAGACTGCAATGTTTGAAAAGTGGGGCAAGTCCAATGGTGCCCAGAAGTTCAAATACAGGTCTATAATGTTCAATATTAAGGATCCGAATAACCCAGATTTTCGAAGAAAAGTTCTTCTTGGACATTTTGAGCCATACGCCATTCTCGAACTAACGCCAGAAGAAATGGCTAGTGATGAAAGACAGTCTCAGAATGAGAAAATCAAACAGAAAGCGTTATTTAACAGTGAGAGGGCAGCTGCTCCTAAAGCTAGTACGAATGAATTCACTTGCGGTAGATGCAAAAAGAAGGAAACTACTTATTATCAGATGCAGACTCGGAGTGCCGATGAGCCCATGACCACATTTGTAACTTGCGTAAACTGCGGTAATCACTGGAAGTTTTGTTGACCAGAGAGTTTATTTGCTCTGATCATTACGGGGTCTTGATTGTTTCATTTTTTACTTGGTGTATTTCCTTTAGGCCTACGAAAGAAACACTAGAGCTAATTTGTTGTAGGAGGAGTTGTTATAAGGACTCACACTTGGATCTTGTATTTTCTTGTAATTTTTCGTTGCTACTCATTTTAGTCCATATGGTTTCTTAATAGCTAGTTTTATTCTGCGTCGCAATTCAATCTTAAAACGGCTAGGACGAGACTCCTGGTCCTGCTCCAATAGATTGGACAAGTTTGAACATTTCTTAAGTGTGTATCTACTGTTTTATTCTGCATTTTAATATAAACATAATTTTAAGGTATATTTGTTTGTATTTTGATTTATTTCTTTTTGGTGGGGGGAGAGGGGGGCGCGGGGGTCCTGCTCTGGGAGAACGAATTTTTTGTAGTGAATTTGGCAAAAATGACGTTTGCATGGAGGGGCACTCGAGTTTGTGAATTGAGGGTTTGAGAATTGAGGGGGTGTCGGGCTCCCTCAATGAGAGGAGCGTCAGGCTCCGTGAATGGTCTCAATCGCTAGGGTTAGTTGAGCAGTTGAGTTGGTGCCACGAGTGGTGTGGTTTTCATGAGACTAGACAAAGGCCTGAGTCCTGAGATTGGTACGGATTCTGAGCTTTGAGTTCAAGTTAGCTAGGAGTAGTCATTTGAAAGAGTGTTTGTTGAGGATAGCAACACTTTGAATGGGAGGGGGAGGGGGATCGCACGTACATTTCTTGTTTTCAATGATCATCGAACAGCCGTGCAAGTTTTTTCAAGTTGTGCTTGAGGACAATGTTCAGCAGAACAATCGGGCGCCAGAGGGCACCGTTCCGAGGAATAACTAAATTGTGCTGAAGGTGCTGTTCAGAGGAACAAACAAAGTTATCTTGCTGTGACGGGTGTTCGAGAATATTTTATGAAAACAATGATAGATTGGGTTAGTGGAATAAAATTAAATTTTTTATATTAATTATTAATATGCACATATAATTATGATTATTAATATGTTTTGTATATGTTTTGGAGAGAAACTAGGGAGTGGGGGGAGGGAGACATTATTTTGACAGTAATTTGAGAGAATGTGATAGCATGTTTTGCTGCACTAGGCCATAGGTGGACTTTATTTGATTTTATTTTTTTTAAAATTCATGTAGGCACATGCACTTGAGGCTAATTGAAATTTAAAATCGAAATCCAAAACAATGCCACTTTATCAACTGATTAGAATCCAACCCCTCGAGCAAATTAGTTAGTGACTCTTATATTTTGAGGTTAAAGTTCCTTTTACAAACATACTTGGCTTTACTTTTGAGATGTTATTTTTGTTATTCAAATTTAACGTTATAAGACACTCTGTTACGAAGTTGCATAGGACACAGAGCTAATAACAATAGATAGACTCTAACAAAGCTAAACCATTCAACCAATACTGAGACACTTCTTTTTGGAAATGAACCACTTCTTTTCGCACCAAATGAAAGTTTACTTGCTATACGTACAAATAGCATGCTAAAATACCAAATCTTGTGATTCATAGTTTATTGGACATATCCATTGTAAAGATTCGCACAATGTGAATCATATAACATATAAATCCTTAGGTTCCTTAAATGCAAAAAGTGAAAAATGGTGTAAGTAAATCCCACTTCAACTAAATCGAAGCTATCCACATCCCCAAACTTCTCCAATGATAAACAAGAAAAGAAAAAGGACGCAGGAACCAAAATTAAACTAATAAAGAGTTAATAAGCCGAGGTGCTGCTCTGTTTAAGTGCCTGGAAAACCCTAGAGCTCTTGTCAAAAATCTGTGCCCTCCTGTTGTAATCAGTGGGCTCTCTCCCCTCATCTCCCCCCATTATTGCTTCTCTTTCCAGGCACTCCAACAACTCAACTATCCCACCAATCTCTTTGCATTTCTCATTCAATTTCTTCAACCCAATCAACTCTTCATCCTCCATCAACACTTTCTTCTCTGAACCCTCTTTAGCGCACCTCAGTTTGGACACCTGCCCGCATCTCAAAACTCTTCCTTTCTGAGAATTTCCCTGATCTTTAACTTTTAAAGACACAATAGGACCAGAAAAAAACCTGATTTTGGGAGATGATGCGCTGAATTGTTGGTGCACCGTTTTGACTTGAGAAATTGCTGAAGCCATCTCTTTCGGTTCTTGAGGAATATGGTTCTGGGGTTTGTGGGTTTTGGACTTGGGGTGCACACACACACACACACACATATATATATAGGGTTGGCGTGGGAAATTTTGGTTTGGGGATTGGGGGTTAGGGGAGGGGTTGAACTGGCTTCGTGCCACGTGGCGCGAGGAGAGACGATGTCTGGTAGCTTCTTCATGGAGCAAGCAATGGGGATAGGCACGCGGACCCAGAAGTGCAGTAAACGCACGTTGCTTTCAAGAAATTTGGGGTGTGAATCATTTTCATGGGGTGACGTAACGGGTGAGATTTAAAGCGGTGGCGTTTTGTATAATTGTGCTCAGATTGCGTGGGGGTTTCTTAGAAGATTCATCGGTTTGAGAAGACAATTAAGAGACGCATTGGTAGTTGCAAGAAGATTCAAGCATGGGACAGTGCAAGAGTCAGAGTCTGGATCATAATGATTTCCTTTACTAAAATTCAGCATTTAAAAATTTTAACATTCGAAAATATCATGGACATATTTCATATGGGTTAATAGTCTTAATGCTGTCTGCTAATAAAAAATATAAGTCAATTCAAAAATATTGCGTGACTCGTGCGATAGAGTTAACTGACTGCTATTCTTATAACGGATTTTGGGATGCCATCAAACAATCACACTCCTTCTAAAACTCTTTTTTTAATTGATAAATATGCCCTTAATTAAAGAAGCAAGCGGGGAAAGCCAAGAATATGGGACTTCCTAACACAAAGTTTAGGAAAGATGTTTGATCACTTTCAAGTTTGTCTTGTGGGATAATGTCCCACCTAACGCACATCGGAGGGAATTTTTAAGGAGATAAAAAAAATTAAAAAAAAACTTCCTTCAGAAAAAAAAATGAATAATACCGATTTGTCCACCTAACATCAATAAGGCAATCTTGTAGTTATTAGCATGTAAAAATGAATTATTAGATACTTTATTTTCTTTTTTTTTTATTGAGGCCAACTTTAAATACCTGCTTGAGATATAACTATTATATTGATAAGGAGTGTATCAATTCAAAAAAACAAAAAAAAGAGAAGTCGAGCTAGTTGCCTCGAATCATTTGAATCTCATGAGTGAATAAAAAATTGGATCAATGTTGAATTTAATTAGAATTATCCTATCTATATGCTTGAAATGAGAAGAAATTTCATTTCAAA
The DNA here is from genome assembly GCA_014898725.1 of Jacaranda copaia. Taxonomy (NCBI): domain Eukaryota; kingdom Viridiplantae; phylum Streptophyta; class Magnoliopsida; order Lamiales; family Bignoniaceae; genus Jacaranda; species Jacaranda copaia. Next base: position 143,352 of record JACGDI010005826.1, read on the forward strand.
TCCAATTTAAAATTTGAATAAAAGAAATGTACATGCTAATATGCCTTGTGTCTCAGCAGTTGAAAGGAAAGTAGCTTAAAAATTATTTCAAAACTCTCTATTCATAAATGTGAAATAGGATATGCTAATTTTTCAATAAGCTCCATGATACGGCAAAAATATGCACTAAGAATAATTTAGTAAGATTACTGTATAAACATAACACAGACGATGAATTATTGCACCTAATACGAGCGGTTTAAAATTTTAATGGGCCTAAAGCCTTAATGAGCCCAAAACCTACCTTTATGAATAGGATCATAAGTGACTACAAGAGACGATTTTTTACACATTAAAAAAAAAGAAAAAAAAATCACATTTCGATAATTAAAAACCCATAATTTCAAATATTCAATTCTGAATTCCTTAGGAAACTCTCGACAATAACAATTTGGCACTCTTTATGGAATTTCACTATCTAATTGGTGAAAAGATTCATCAGTTTTTGAAGTCAATTCGAAGATGCATTGAACGTTGAAAAAAGATTCAAGTATTGAGCAATGAAATGATCAAACACTAAATGATAATAGTTTTTCTTACTAAAAAATTCAATATCCAAAGACACTATGAGGTTTAGGAAAGATTTGAGGGTCGTATTTTCAAAATTTGCCGTCCCCATTCTTATGAGATAAAAACAAAAAGAATTTAAGGTTTTTCTTGCAAAGACAAAAAACCAAAAAGTTTCCTTTGAGGAATTACTAGAAAAATTTTGTCCATTGCTACTTTCTTCAGACATCCACGATTATATGGTGTTTCCATTATTGGAATAATTCTATAGCTCTTGATATATGAAAATGTTATCTCTCTCTCTCTCTCTATATATATATATATATAAATATATTATTAAAGTCAAGTTTAAAATTGTATTCTAAAGATATCTATACATTAATAAAGGATGTTTAGATTCTCGAAAAGAGAAGAAATGCAGTAGTCATATTAAATCTATTCCATTTGCTCTGTAGCTTTCATCTTTCAGTGTCAGTCCCAATTTAACAAAATATTTTTGTCGTTGGTGTTCTTTTTTATCTAGACCCCACTACACTCCATCTTACTAATTTCAACTCGAACAATTTCAAGTACCTAAAAGAATTAGTTTTATTAGAGATATTATGTTGAAGTTTAATCATCTCGCATCCCATTTATTGTGGCTTGGCTCTTTTATAACAAATATTGGGGCACATACCCCTTTCTTCTATATTTCTTTAAAACAAGAATTGATGTGTGATATATTCAAAATTGCTACATATATATGTGTGTGTGTGTGTGTGTGTGTGTGTGATACAT
>JACGDI010005826.1:144774-168928 GCA_014898725.1 Jacaranda copaia
GCCTTGCATCTCCTCATGCAAATAGGTAAATAGCTTATAAATTATTGCAAATTTCTCTATTAGAATTTGTAATTGTACTTGCTAATTTTTTTTAGCAAGATATTATTTCAGATAACTTTTCAGTAAGATATTATTATTTCAGATCAAATTAAGTTCAAAGTGCCATTTAAATTAATATTTAAGTCGAACAGAAATAATGATGGACTCAAGTTGAATGAGCTCAAACTTAATGTAATTAGGTATAATTGTATTATTTATACGTAAATTTACTCCTAAACATCAAAGTCCGCACTTGGCAGAGAGAGAGAGAGAGAGAGGGAGAGGGAGAGGGAGAGGGATGGGAAAACAATTCTTTCAACAATTTATTTGGGCTTAAAAATATTAGACCCAGGCTGTAGTATAGGTTACCTTGATCCAAATGTGTAAAAAGAATGTAATTCCCTAGAAGCTATACAGAAAGCTATGTCCTACCATATACAAACTATACTTCCTCGGTAAGTTATTCATACCATTCAACAAAACTACCACTATCCTCCATGTGCCCCCTCCCAGTAAAAGGACTGCATGTCATCCAAAATCCTTATTTGTATCATATGTTCTCACAACAGTGAGGAGGCAACATCCACGCATCGAGCGAAATCCACAATGTGCTAGTCTAACAAGATCCCAAGTATTTACTTGTCAAATGCTGTCCTAGTCCATCAAGCTTGAAGTTCTACTGTGTGTCCCCATAATACTGTTATTTTTCACCGTCCATTAATCTTCTTTCAGCAGCAATAGCAGCAGCCACAGAAGCCGGCAGATCTCTCAAGCTTCCAGTAGGCACCTGATCTTCTGTAGTGGCTGCAGGCGCTACTCTGAATAAGGACTCAACATCCCTGAGTGTCAAGCAAGGCTGATCTTGGTTCTTTCTGTTCCCACTAATAAATGAACTCGTATTCCTACTTTTGTTCAACTTATATATGCTTTCTTCAACGGTGTCTTTCACCTGTGCAGGTGGAAAACAAGGTGGAAGTCAGGACAAGGCAAGTTATTTGTGTATCTACCATTTCCAGACAACAGAATACATACAATAAAACGATGAACGAGTGTTTTATGCTCCTGTCCAATTCTGTGCACTCTGCCAACTGCTTGTGCTTCAGCTGCTGGGTTCAGCAGCGGCTCTACTAGAATGACATGTTGAGCTTCCAGAAGATTTAGCCCGTTCGCTCCATGTTGGATCAAGAGCAGTAGTACTTGGGGAGATTTGATATCTGTTTTATCTCCCGGCTTCTTATTGCTTTCTTTAACATTGCTCCTCTGTCCCCTGAAGTGGCTGATGGCTATTTGTGATTTCCTACAGAGTGACACCAAAAAGGATTAAAATGATAAAGTGATTGAATAATACATAATCCAGAGACATTTTTGAACTGCATCTAATTTCATCTAGGATTTTATCAGCTTATGTCATATATGGCAAAAGATCCTCTTTTGTCAAACTAGTGTCTCACACGTAGCATTCTCGACTCCACATAGGACACTCAACACTTGCAATGTAGGCATCTCTAACTGGCTGTTCTTTGATTTCCATTGTCTGATACTCAAGATCCAATCAAAACAAACTTCCGACGTGTGTGCTAGTGTGGACCAGATCATTTTTCGTATACTATGAATGGTATTGTATACAGAAAATCTACCTTCCTCCCTTCATCCTGACGTAGCTTATGCCATTGGCAGCGAAGGCATGTTGTAACACATCAAGGACATCATTCCAACTGGAAAAGATGAGAATCTTTGCGTTTGGATCCATAGAATTAATCCATAAAATTCTCCTCGTCACCGCTTCAATCTTTAAAAGGCCCCATGCAAAGTAATAAAAACTCAACAATCAGGATTTATGACCAATAAACAGCAAAAAGGAACTCAAAGTATCAGTGTTAATCACTACTGCAGCTAAATATAGGGCACTATTTATTTAGATGTTCAAATTCTTTATTCCAAGTTGCTTTAACATATCACCATATATGCTAAGTCATATTGGACCATGCAAGGGTGCAAACAAGCCAAACCAAGCCTACCCATGAACCTCATGAGCCGAGCTCAAGATATCTCAGGCTCAATCTCTGTTTCAAGTTGTCAATATCTAGGCTCAGATCCATATAATTTTAGTTTTTTTTTATTTTATTAATATAATACAAGATATTACAATCATTTATTTCAAGCTCCAGCTCACAACTCACTTGAAAATTCAAGTTTAACCAAATCGAATCAAGTTGAGCTCGAGCTCTAAAAATCAGGCCCGTTGGGCTTGAGCTAAAGTCTAATATATATGTTCTGAGCTTAAACTCGAATTTTTTGAAAGGCTCGACTCGACTCGATTCGATTGCATCCCTAGTCATGTATAAGAAAAAAAAATAAGATGGAGGCAATACTTAAATATTTATATGCTCGAGTATATGTCGTATTTAACAGTAGACATGCTGGTCTTTTATGTCAATAATTCAATTGCAAATGAGATTTACCTTTGTACTATATGAACCTTGAACAGTAATAGAAGCTTCAGATTTGTCATTAGTGCCACATGATTCATTTTGTCTATCATCAGCAAACGCAATATTCCTAAAATCAGTCTGTCGCCGGCAGGTTGGGCATATTACCCTATTATTGTCATGATATTTTCCAGGTGGAATCAGCATTCTCTCGGTCAATGCAAATAAACCTGCAACAAAATTATCATATGTACATTTTCAAGATATAAGCATTATTAGGCACACAAACCAAAGGAGACCTGGAAAAAGAATTAACTTGACAACATCAAAGTTAAATAATCATTAGGAGTCTCCCTCAACCAACCAAGAAAGAGAGAGAGCATTAATCTTAAGTAAGTAGTTTCATTTCTCTTATAACAAAGAAATATAAGTTGCCTTACCAAAGAATTCCATTGTGTTCAAGAAGAAAGATTATAATGAGACATACAAGGCCCATCCTCATTTGGCAACCAACAGGGAAACAAGAAAATATACTTAAACGCTAATTGCAATCATTGGTTAATTACCAAATTTCTGTACATAAGAGCTGTTGTTCCTCCAACTAAATCAACTTACGGATGCTTAGCGCCCATTTGATTTTATTCTCATCCTTATTTTTATTTCCATCATCTTCAAAATTTGAAAGGTAGTTAGTGAAAATGAGTTGAAAAATGAGTTTATATTTGAAAAGATTGTTGGAAAAGTAATGATTATATTGGATTTAGTACGTTGTAGGTGTAGAGAGATAGTAATAATGATAATAGAGATAAAATATATATAAATTATTTGGAGAAGAAATATAAGTTACTGGAAAATGTATTTTAAGAATAAAATTGAAAATATGTTGGGTGAAAATGAATATAAAGTAATGTGTTTCAATTTTTAAATATTAGAAAATATGAAAATGGAGTTTGAGAATTAAACCAGACGGGGCCTTAGCTTTCAACTATGTATTACTCCTTGAGTCACATAAGAAACAATTTCTACTTAGCAAAAAATTTTAATGTTCTAGGATCCAAGTTCACATAAGTTTCAAAAAATAATGATCCTCGGACCTAAGAGGCAGGTGCATGCATGCTAGATGAAAGTATAATGGCACCCATATTCCATTCCATTGCAATTGCACAGTGAATATCCTAAATAGAAATTTGATCAGCAAGTCCAATTTTAATACCATTTTTCCATCCCACAAATACAAACATTTGAAATAAAGATATAGATGTTAGGAACTCATTTAACACAATGGCAATACAAATATTCTCTTTTGTGGTGCAGCATTACAAGAAACTACAATATGTTATAGAGTTCTATCCCCTTTAGTTATTCAATTTTCTTTTTTCAATCCATAAATATCGTCAACACCATAATTCATATAGATACAATAATTCATCACATGCTACAAAATAAAATTCCAGAAAATGCCAAAAATATTAGTTAAATCTAGCCCCATAGTTTCAAAAATATGACTTTTCAAACTGTAAATGAACCTGGATGGTGTTTTGCTGCAATGTTTTGGTTTCACTGGTAGATTTTTCAACACTGTATTGGAGCTGCGATAGAGAACCACCCATATAAATTATGTTTTTTCACCTTCATAAAGCGAACTATTGTCCCATTTGTTCACGGCATAGTTCCAACTTAATCGTTCCATTGTTCCAACTTGTTTCATGTCCTATGTCTCTACATGCAAGTGGGGATCACACTTGCAGAACTGTTGGAGCTAACCCCAAAAGTTGGCGAATATGACTTCCCAAACCAGTATATGGTCTCAGGAAACCTCTGCGTTTCTATCAATCTATTTATATATCCGTCTATCTGAATTTGCAGAAGGCCTACCAGTAGATTTTTTTAACAATACCAAGCAAAAGATGTAAGTCATTAAACACATAATATGCTGGCTCTTCTAAGCAAGTTCAGAAAGACAGCAAAAAATACTCAACAAGGCTTATGAGTGGATTTTACAAAAAACACCCTAGCAGAAGATATAAGTCATCAATTACTTAATACATTGGTTCTTCTAACCATGGTTGGAAAGATAAGGAAAGAGAGAAATGGTCAACAAGCACAATCATTCCACGCACAAGTGAGGAAGACTCACATTTACAGCATGTGACATGGCCACACTGAAAAACCATTTTCTGATTGCCAAGCTGCTCTTGGCAAACTGGGCATGATTCTGGATCTGCTTTAGTGATGCATCCATTTGCTGAGGGCACTGCCCCTTCAGCCACAGCTGAGGCACTGCGCTCAGATTTCATGGTCTTATTAGATAGTACCAAACCCTGGCAAAGGACAAATGAAGCACTGTACATATCAGATTATTGCCACGAATAACAAAAACTCTGATTATTGCAATGAATTTGACAATGGCCATTGTATACAATGCTTTTTGCTTATAAATCCAATATTAGAGGCAACATACTTCTATGACTACATAACCTAAAGTAAAAGGAATCTTGTTTGAGTAATGCACATAAATTCAAGTCTACACACAACCAGGAGAATGTAAACTTTCATTTCCCTTACTTCCACTATCCATTTGTTAAAACCATGGAATTAATATCTGAATTATTTATTAATAAAAGAATATAGTGAAAAAATCACCATTTCACAAGTTCATATTAAAGATCATACACCATTTTATTATTTAATGATTTTAAGTAAGAAAAATGCTATGCTAATAATATCCCTCGCTCCCTTCTTCCTCTTTCAGGTACATCATCACGCACCATATATCTAATAGTTTTAATTCTTAAGGAATCAAATTCTCCAACTTCTGTCTCCCCTTCTTCCATCATTGCCTGTCATTCATGACAATAAATGCCTAAACTGCATAGATTCCAAATCAGCCTTTCAGCTGTTCATTCTACAAGGCGGGCACCAATGCACCCTTTCTATCTCTTCCTCCACAGTGATAGCAAAATGAATTCTAATGGAACTATATTACAATATCCCACTGTAACTAATGAAGCAAGCTATTCCTGGAATACTAATGAATAAAACCAAAACCCCATATAATTAGGAGCAATCAGTCATCTCTGTTAAACATGTAGCAGGCAAAAGCTGCACAAGGTAATCCCTTAACTGGATACTCCTAGCTAAATTTATATTCTCACCTTCGGACATTATTTCTTTAAACTTCTAGAAGGAGAGAACTTCCAGATAAAATCTTTCTGGAACCATTCTCTATAGATAACAGAATTGTAATCTAAACTTGAGACACCTGTTCATTCGGTTGACTCAATGGAAAAGCTTTTATATGGACTGAAAAAAACAAATCATACAAACAATAAATTTGTTTTAGGAACTTGGAATGTATAATTTTAGATAAAGGACAAGAATACTGAATGTGCTGCCAAATGAAGTTTTGCTATTACCTTCAAATAGCGAAGTTGTCCTTTTATACGTGATAATGAATCCAGTGCTAGAAACTTCTCACTAGAATTTTCAACACTAGCTATATCTAACTCCTCTGGACTTAAAGCATCAATAGATTTATCATCCTCGTTTTCTCTAAGGCGCAACCTTGAAGTTGCCATCTTTATTTCATCATAGGCACGCAAAACCTGTGCCTGAGCAATTGCCAAAGACCTGGCCAGGGCATACTCCTTGCGCAATGCCTGAACATTAAATAATAGGCAGATTAAAAGAAAAAAAGGGTGGGGGGAGGGGGGGGGTTGCATTTTGTAACCAAAAATGAGATGGAATTTATGCATTCATATCCAACATAGGTTCGTTTTATCTGCATTGTGGCAGCTAGTCCCAAATGAATAAGTAAAGGAAATGGAATGGAAGAAACCACACTTATGAAGAACATACTAATATAAAAATATGAAGCATCAAAATTTTGAATTAGCTAAACTCCTCCAATCTTTAAAACAAAATTGAATGAAAAAGTTAAAACCACATCATGGGTTAGATTCCACATGCAGTCATGGAAAGACCACAAAAATATGTTTGCCATACTTCCAGAAAATCAAGCTGCTTTCTGGCTGCTGAAATTCTTTCTCTTTCTAAGAATCCCCTGCAGTTGTTTCTGATTATTGTCAGTACAATCTCCAAATCAGAGGGTGATTTCGAAACCTGCAAGAACAATTTCAATTGAATTGCATCATGTACCCTTGAATAACAGCACAAGGAGATGACCTTAGGTTGAGGACATTAAATCAGGACATGTTTTTACTTTTTTTCTTTTTTATTTTTTTGGCGGGGTGTTTGAATTTTTCATAATGAGCAGAGTGTGTGTTGGATTCATGAATGAACAGAGTTGTTTTATCAGCATAGAGCATTTTCCATCCAGACTCATCAAAACCAAAAGTTGCCTCAACAGGAGCTTTGACAATGTAGCTTTAAGACCCTTCCCCTCCACGCAACACCACCACGGGACAAATGAATAAACAAAATTGTAACAATAGAAGGATAGGATAAGCAGTTGCGTGAGTCTATTAAAATAACTTCGGCTATTCATTTGGCATATATTTAAATCAAACGTAGATCTCCACCACAGAATGAGAAAGCAAGAAGAAAAAATTAAAGAAAATGTAAAACTAAAACCCTGAAATTTCATTATTAATTAGTAACTAGCATGATCATCTATCACTAGCAGCATGAGTGGGGTATTATTAAACAAATTAACAAGAAATTATTGTGTACTTAATACATTGTCTTAAACAAGAAATGATGTACCTAGTACATAGTAAACACACAAACAAAAAGGAACATAATGGTAAAATACTAGCAAGATTCTGTGGCATAAGTCACTGAATTTCCGAAGACCCAAAGAGAGTACACAAAATGCAATAACTAACCGTCACTTTCAAAATGCAATAACTAACCGTCACTTTCTCCCCTGCATCCCTCTTCTTCCCATTATCTTTGTAATCAGAGGCAGAAAATGCTGAATTTTTGTTTTCTCGTGACAAATTCCAATAAAAATGATTCAGGGCAGACTTCTTCTTTTGCAGATTCACTGCCTCTTCTACGGATGTAATCACCTCCCCATTACTGCCTTTGTTAAGGCGAAAGAGCCGAGCTTCATATACCTGGTCAGAAGAGATAGTAAAGCAAGTTACATGAAGCAATGCCATAATGACATGGCAAAAGGAGGACAGTTATAATGTAGCAATGCACCTGAAATATTTCATCCAACTCACAGATGGAACATGCAGGACCGTCATAGTTAGAATTGCACTTTTTACAGTATCTCACACGTGCAATATCCTCCTCTCTAGGGTTTTCCATTGTTTGGTCAATTTCCAAGATTCTATCAAGTAAAGTTTTTCTTGACAATTCCAGAGCATCCAACCCAGTTTGAATATAGTATTTTAAAGCTGTTATGCTGTGGAAGCTGTTTCAAAACACAATAAAAATGTTGGCAGTGTTTCTAAGGGAAACAGAATAGAAATATGGCAGAAACTGAAATGATTTATTCCACAAGCAGCATCAAGTTATTCAGGCAAAGTTGTGCTTTATTGTTCCCCAAACTAAAATAAGAAGATATATATGATCAAGTAAATAAGCAGAAATGGGGAAATCCTTGTTTAGGTCTGGACTGCTCAGGACCACCAGGGCACCTAAATTAGATTTGTTTTCTATATAGAGAGCTAGCACATGAGCGTATGCTGATAAGTTGAGTCTTAACTCCAACCTTAATCAGAAAAAAGAACTAATACAGAACATTTCAAGCTTCACTTCTAATTGCACGCAAGGACTTGGTATTCTCTTGGTGGGTATTGGCATGCATACCACTGTTGTCCATGAAGTGCATTGAGCTGTTGTCAGCAGGTATTGACAAGCTTCTGATAAAATAATTGCTTGTCCACAAATGGAAGTATTTTATACATTTTCAGACGTTCAATAATTTTAATTTTCATACAGCAGTATCTTTTAGGTTGCCAGAAGTTTTAGTTACAACCTTTCCACTCCTCGGAGTGATTTTCAGCTGGCATTTATTTTCTTTTGACCTATTCATTTCTATCTGGTTCAGTTTATTGTCTGTTGGGTCTACTGTGTTCCTGTACTTGGACTCTTTCCAATTAGGTTGGCCAGCTGGGAATCAAAATTATGGAAGAAAGTTGAGTGCCATGGCTTAGAGCCAGCCAACTTAAGTTCAATGACAGAACATTGTAAGGTGAGCTAAGACCAAACTCACATTTTCTATGCTTGTAGCATCACACGAGCCAAGCTGACTTTTGGAATAGATGGAAGCGCTAAGTCATCAGAATGTCAGGTGTTAGCTTTGCTATTCTCGGTTCATCAGCTCTTCCAATATTAAATTCTTCATTTCCATGGAAAAGAATTACTGATTATCATTAATAAAAGGAAAGATTAAAAAATGCCGCTGACCAGATGTCCTCAGTGTCATAGTCCATAAGGAGAATAATGTAAACTATGCAAACCTTCCCTCCAAACACATTGAGAGAAGAAAAGTTAGTCAGCTATATCCGTAAACCTAACACAAGCTAAACCAAGTAGTAGTCATCAGTGCACAACTCTGCAAAAACTTGCCATTTTAGACATTTTAAGACCCAAAATTTTCTACATACAAGAATTCAACATTGTTCCTTTGCCTAGACCATGCAGTAAAACCTCAGTTGCCATTATCACAGCAGAGATAGGATTCTGCTTGAGATGGAAATATCTAATTACTAGAAAAAACAAGCCACACAGATGAGCACATAAGCACCTGCATGCAACCTACTTAAGTTCAGCGACCCAGACAAATCCTGTACAATACCAAGCTCCATGCACAAATTCATTCACTTTGTTGATAGGATGATATCTTTTGATATACCTTATCCTTGTTTAGTTTCATGTATAGGAGATAAGTATGAATCTTTTAGTTTCCTTCTTGTAATCAAGTTCTCATGCATATAAATATACAGGCTGAGGAGGTATTCTCTTCATGCATTCTGAAAAACCAACTCTAAGTTGGTATCAAAGCCAACACACACACAAATGAAAAAACAAATTCTGCCAGTTAGGGTAGAAAATAAACCCATTCTCTTTTCAACAAAGAAAATAAACCCATTCTCTCTTCAGCAAAGATCCATCAACACCGCCTGTGCCAAAGTCAATGCTAGTGAAAAACCGGCCGAACCCAAAATATGCTGCCGTCATCGGAGCCTCCACATGCCACCGGAATCCCACGTGCCAGCACGTGAGAGTGTGTGAGACACTGTTCACCACCGCTGTCAGCACAGAATGATTCGTCTCCTGGTTTGATGTTTCCATTCCACATCCGGTCCCAACAACTTGATCTTCAGTAATTTTCATCTCCATTCCATCTCCGGCCTCTAAAGTACACTGTGTACGCTGTTTTTCTCTAGTAACTGTGTTTTGTCTTTACAAATCAATTTGTTTTTCAGTTCCTTGCCTCTTTTCTCTACAAATCATGGTTTCAACATCAGAATTGTCGTCAACTATTGATAGTTCAAAAAAGGGAATTGTCTCCTTTGCTTTCTCTGGTACTCCAGTAATTACATCAGAAAAACTTAATGGTAAAAATTACTTAGATTGGCATGCTACAATTGAAATATGGTTTTCAGGGCAAGAACTTTTTGATCATCTTGCTACAAAGGTAGAAGATATTGAAGTATCGAAAAGAGATCATTGGAAGAAGGTTGATTATCAGTTAGTTTCTCTGTCATGGTAGTCTATTGATCTAACATTATCAATACACTTTCGTTGCTATAAAACTTGCTATGACATATGGCAAAAGGCTCGGAGCATCTACTCCAATGATATACAACGGTTATATGATAGTATTCACAATCTGGTAACACTAAGTATGATGGATTGTGATTTGCTATCCTACTTACACAAAGCTCAATCCACGATTCAAGAGATGAGACTTTTATTAGTGGGTGATGATAATGAAAAGACGATCACCAATCTTGATAAGAAGTTTATGGTGCATGTTCTCCATGGGCTTCATAAACATTTTGAGTCTGTTCGAAATCAAATCCTGACAACTCCCAGTATTCCCACAGTGGAGGAGCTCTTTGATCGGTTATTACTTGTTCCTCCACTAAAAACAACATCGGGAGTTGAGCCTCAAACAGGAGCATAATCGTCAGTTTTTGTCTCTAATTCAGCTGATCGTGGAGGATGTGGACTCAGTTGTGGTGGATGTGGACTCGGTTGTGGTCGGGGCCACAGTGGTAGAGGAAGTCTTAAATGCTCTCATTGTGGGCAGGAAGGACACACTCAAGATAAATGCTATTTTTTGCATGGTTTTCCTAAAAAATCAGTTAATATAGCATAGTCTAATGACAAGAACATTCTGTCAGACGCTGAATATAAGGAATATCTCCAATTCAAAGTGACTCAGCAAGCATCAACCTCTGTCACTTTAGCTCATGCAGGTAATTCAACAGTTTGCCTCTCTCAATCTATGTCTGGCGATTCTTGGATTGTAGATTCTGGTGATGGTAATCCATCTCTTATCACAAATTTATCATCAACCAAAACACCACATCACATCACAATTACCAATGGTTCCAAACCTGAAGCTACTGGTGTTGGTCAATCTGCACCTACTCCTTTGTTATCCCTAAACTCTGTCCTTTTAATGCCAAGTTGTCCCTTTAATTTAATGTCTGTGAGTCAGCTTACCCCTCAAACTTGACTGCAATATAACTTTTACTGCTGACTCTTTTGTATACAAGATGGGAGCACGAGGCAGACGATTGGTGCAGGATTTGAATCACAAGGACTTTACCATCTCCAATCTCCACCTTTCACAGTATTTGCAGTCACAAAATCTCCAAATCTCCTTCACCATCGTTTGGGTCATCCGAGTCTAAATAAATTAAGGAGAATGGTTCCTCATCTTTCCCATTCACAATCCTTAGAGTTTAAGTCGTGTCAGCTTGGAAAACATGTTCGGACATCCTTTCCAAGCAAGGTAAATAGTCAAGCAAAATCACCTTTTAACATTGTCCATTCAGACATCTGGGGTCCCAGCCGTGTCAGTTGTATTTTAGGATATAGGTATTTTGTTACTTTCATTGATAATTTTTCAAGATGTACTTGAATATTTTCAATGAAAGATCGTTCGGAATTATTTTCTATTTTTTAAAGCTTTTGCAATGAGGTTAAAACACAATGTGGGCATTCCATCCCTATTTTACATAGTGATAATGCAAAAGAATATTTTTCTACAACCTTCAAATCCTTCATGATATCTCGTGGTATGATTCATCAATCTACTTGTCCGTATACACCACAACAAAATGGGGTAGCAGAAAGAAAACACCACCATATTATTGAAACAGCTCATACTCTTTTAATACATGTTAATGCACCCTTAAAGTTTTAGGGGGATGCTATTCTCACTGCAGGTTATTTGATAAATCAAATGCCATCTTCTGTTCTTGATAACCAAGTACCTCATTCCATTTTGTTTCCTAAGGACACTCTCTACATTGTTACTCCTCATGTCTTTGGTTCTACTTGCTTTGTACATGATCTTTCCCTTGGTCTTGACAAACTATCTGCTTGAGCTATCAAATGTGTTTTTCTAGGTTATTCTCGAGTTTAGAAAGGATATAGGTGTTATTCTCCTTCCACATATTGGTTTCACATGTCTACAGATGTGACATTCTTTGAAAACACACCTTACTTTGAGTCACCAATAGAACCAAAAACCATCTCCCACCTTTTACCGATTCTTTACTTTAGTCCACCAATTCCTAATTCTCTACAAATACATGTTCTTGAGCCCTAAGATCAACCTAATCAACCAAGTTCCCATTCAGCTTGTCCTCTAATCAACTATCGATGTCGATCTCGATCTAGGGTTTCAGAAGCTGTAGTAACAACGGTCCAAGTGATCCATCTCCTGCTCCAATGCCTCCTGATGCTCCGGACCTGCCTGAATCCACCACTGATCAACCTATTGCCCTACACAAACGTATATGCTCTTCGCGTAATCCTCACCATATCTATAATTTTTTGAGCTATCATTGTTTATCTTCATCCCATTATGCCTTTGTGTCTTCCTTGCCGTCTATTTCTACTCTTAAAACAGTTCAGGAAGCACTATCACATTCAGGATGGCTTCAGGTAATGATCGATGAGATGGCTGCTTTGGATTCCAATCATACATGGACTCTAGTTAATCCTCCAGGAAAATCTGTAGTTGGTTGTCGATAGGTTTTTATTGTCAAAGTTGGACCTAATGGGAAAGTAGAACGTTTGAAAGCTCGCCTTGTGGCTAAGGGTTATACTCAGATTTTTGGACTTGATTATGGAGACACTTTCTCTCCTATTGCTAAAATGACATCAATCCGGTTGTTCTTATCAATAGCTGCCATGAGCCATTGGCCTTTATACCAATCTTTATATGTTCTCAAACAATCGCCCAGGGCCTGGTTTGGAAGATTTAGTAAAGTCATTCAACAATTCAGCATGGTTCGTGGTAAAACTGATCATTTTGTGTTCTATAGACATTCATCCTCCAAATGCATTTGTCTTGTGGTCTATGTAGATGATATTGTTACTACAGGAAATGATCATAGAAGTATTCAGAATTTGAAGCAACATTTGTTTCACAATTTCCAAACTAAAGACTTGAGGAGGTTAAGATACTTCCTTGGGATTGAAGTAGCCTAATCTAGAGCAAGTATTGCCATGTCTCAAAGAAAATATGTGCTAGACATTTTGGAAGAGACAGGGATGTTGGATTGTAAGCTAATTGATGCCCCTATGGATCCGAATGTCAAACTTCTACCAAATCAAGGGAAGGCATATCTAGATCCAGGCAAATACCGATGACTTGTAGGAAAGTTAAATTATCTCACCATGACCAGACTAGATATTTCCTTTGCCGTTGGTGTTGTGGGTCAGTTTCTTAACTCTCCGCTGGATTGTCATTGGAATGTAGATATATAAAGGGTTCCCCTAATAGAGGGTTAGTATATGAAAATAGACATCATAGGGACATTGTTACATATACAGATGCGAATTGGGCAGGATCTACTAGTGACAGAAGATTAACCTCGAGATATTGTGTCTTAATTAGAAGCATCTCTTCTCTTGGAAGAGCAAAATGCAGACTTTTGTTGCTAGATCAAGCATAGAAGCTGAATATCGGGCTATGGCCCTTACCACATGTGAATTGATCTATTAAAACAATTGATCCAAGAATTGAAGTTTTGTGAAGTAAGCTCTATGAGACTCATTTGTGACAACCAAGCAGCTCTACACGTCTCTTCCAATCCAGTCTTTCATGAACGAACTAAACATATAGAGATCAACAGCCATTTCATTCGAGAAAAAATCGTCTCAGGAGAAATCACTACCTCATTTCTGAACTCTATTGATCAGCTGGCTGATATCTTCACCAAATCTCTTTGAGGTCCAAGGGTAGCATACATATGTAACAAGTTGGATGCATACGACATATATGCACCAACTTGAGGGGGAGTATTGATAAGATGATATCTTTTGATATACCTTATCCTTGTTTAGTTTCATGTACAGGAGATAAGTATGAATCTTATAGTTTCCTTCTTGTAATCAAGTTCTTATGCATATAAATATATGGGCTGAGGAGGTATTCTCTTCATGCATTCAGAAAACCAACTCTAAGTCACTTCATCACAAACACTAATATTGGTAATAGGTTTTAGGTCAATCTTAGAATTCAAGCCCCTAGAAATACACCCATATAGCTTCTGGCAAACAAAGAAACATGACCACATTAACTAGGCTACAATGAAGAAACTTGCACAGACAAGTTAGTTATGGGAAGTATTTCAAAACCAGGAAGCAAGATCATTACTAACCAGACAGGCATTCTTGATTTCTTGTTCAAATTCCCAGAAAGAGCTTCACCTATTTTTTCAATCAGCAACCTAGATGAATCCTTATTTTGCTCAATGCAATGCAAGGCATCTAACCACCAAGTTGTATGCTGATTTTTCCTCTTCATGAGGGCGTCACAGACCTGAGAGAGAGAGAGAGAGAGAGAGAGAGGTCAGGTCAGAGGTAAACCAACAACTCTTAACACACAAAATCCCCAGCATATACATGAAAATGGACTAACACAATACTAAGAAAATTCAGAACAATATATTCGCATTCAGCTATCTGCACTTAAAGTTTATTAACTGACCACATAATAGAAGTAATGTGTCAATATAGTCTATTGTGGTACTCATGTCAGTCTATTCCATATAATATAGTAATATACTCAACTTGTCTTAAATACACAAAAATACGTAATTCATATGCACAGCATGAGAAAGCATATGTTCTGAAATTTTAAAAAGAAAAACAAAATGAGAGTCTACAATGTACAATGCAGTAAAACATACAGCAAACATATGCATGAATAAGATTTAAGATAGCTTGAAGCACACCTGTTTGTATGATTTGCTGAACTCTTGTTGAGCCAGGGATAACTTAGAAGTAAATATTGACAAGAACTTCTGTTTTAAATCTTCACATGCTGCTCTCAAGCATGCAATGTATGTTGGTATATGCGGCTGAAAATCACAACTTGTTTCACCATTTCTCAACACGCTTAATAGAAAATTAAGTGAATTATCAGAAATAATGTTCAAACAGGGATCATATTGAATCATTTCTCCCTTTTTCATAGCATGACTATCGTTTTCATCAAAACCACAAGTTCCACAGAGGAACTCTTCAGAGCTTCCTGAAACAGACTTCCGTTGTAAGCTGTTCAGGCTGCACAGCAATGCTTCAGCAAGATTATGATGAATATGGATGTTCAAAAGAGGATCCAAGCGGAAATCGTCAGAGTGCTCTTGAACTAAATTCAGTGCCTCTTTATACAATGATACAGCTTGGGGAAATTCTTGCTTGATTATAGCTATACCTGCAAGTCCATTCAATGCGACAACTAATTTCCTGAGGGCTTCCTCGCCTTCTACCTTTGTTTTGCCAATAAGAACCTGCAGAAAGAAGATCCTAATTAATAGACAACAGTAGCAGTAAACTGGGTAAACTCTTGACCAGAATGATAATTTTGTACTCATCCTAAACCCACAGATAATATCTCCTCCATGGTCATGGGAGACTTCTGCAAAGAACGCAGACCAGAACTTCCAACTTGAGGATGGCAGCAGGCTTGACGAAGCTTTAGGAGTGAGTTAAACAGCTTTGCAGCCTCTGTATTGGTGATATAAGGTTCAGACGAAGCATCAGATGAGATGGAATCTGGACAAGAATCTTCCGATCAGATAAATTTGAAACTGAAACGGATGGAAAATTCTGTGCACGGTTAAAGATTATTCTACATTGTTGGTTCATAAATTTATAAATCAGATGACATTGTAATAAATTATTGAGAACCTGCTTCTTTTTTCTTTCTAACATCTTCCTTAAAGCTTTCAACAACTTCTCGGGCATCATCCACACAAGTTTCATGTTGCCTCTGGTAGAAGTGACCTTCTATTGGAGAGAAGGATAGCCAAGAGACACATTCTTCCTGGGGAGGAAGTTGTAACTCATCCCAAACATGCGCTTTTGAGGAGCGCCACATAAGTTGTTTGAAGAAGTTATGTGTGAAAGTAATAGCTCCTTCATCTCCCCTCTGCAAAATGGAGAGGAAAAAGCAGACAACTAAATAGCGGAATCTTGACAGCAATAAAACAATACCGTGAAAAAATATTCACAAGACAACAATCACAACCAACTACAATTTGAGGCCCAGCAACAAGCATAAATGACATTCAGCACTAAATTCAAGCCTTATTTTAAGTGTTAAATACTTATCTGTAACTAGTACATAACAAAGGAGGTTGGACAATGGAATGCCATCTGCTGTTTTCCAATGTCATAAGTTATCTCCTACCAGTGAATTCTTATGCCAAATGATGTTACCCTTTGTTTTTTTTACTTATCACACTCAGCATACCTCTCCTCCAACCATCCCGTCTTGACCATCACCAACCCTACTACCTCTCCACCTCCCATCACACCAGAACCACCACTACCACTTTCACCCTCAACCTCCTCACAGCCCACCTATCTCATCCTCATTCAAACCATTCTTATGTTTCTATCGTTGTCTCTAAATTCTCAATAATTACAACCGTACTGTCTCCATCCAAATCAAATTAATAGTGGCTGCTATAGCAAGAACAACATGTGCAGAAAGAGATCTGCCCTTGAGTAGGCCATTAAGTGTTTCATTAATAAATTTGATCAATTGTTTATCTTAAGTTAATAGTTGGAGATCCCTGCACCAGAGAGTGTTATGATTTCTGCTTCCATGGCTCAAAGTAACATATAAAACATGACGAAAGTTAGACAGTCTCTAGCCCTTGGATGTGCATGCTGCAAACAAGGCTGTTAGCAAGTTGTTCCATAAAGTAAGATTATGCATCATGATGGTGGCAGGACTTGAGATCAATTTGAAATATATATCAAAGTGAGATTTGATGGTAAAGTAGAATTTGAACAAAATTATGGTCTCTCATTAGAAGTCAGAAGTACAATTTATTACAGGTTGCATATACGCTTCTTGACCACCCCAGGTGTTGAGCAATGTCCTACTATAGTACTAAATAGGTTAAAATCATGAAATGATAAAACACTTCTCCCAAAAAAAAAAGAAAGGATTTACTTCAGAATATGTCATGCTATTATCCACTGTAGGTTTAATTGGAATCTGAAACCCAATGGGGTTCGCCAACTCTGTTAATTTCTATAGTTTCCAAGGCAGAAACTAAACAATTATACAGTAATACTTTATTAGTGAATAAACTCGCATCTAAATCATATCACAATTGGAATTTTGTTATCCCTCACAATAAAATCATTTATACTCGATAGTTTCTTTATTTAGGACTGCCCATTAAAAGTTCAAACAACAATTTGAAATTCTCATAAAAACAATGAACGTGGTGTGATCAATCTTACTACTGATACTATGAGCAATTACTAAATGGATACGGACTTCTACATCTGCTGTGACGAATCTCAAAAATATGTATGCATGTGCACGGTATCTGCAGCATCTTTTACTGAAGTATGTCAGATAATGTGTATACTGATGACTCCAATTGATAGACAGCACTAACCTCAGCCTTATTTGAAATTTTAACATAAAGAATAATCAGCATTGTAATATTTTTATACCTCATATGGATTCGAAATAACATCAGTCCACCACCGAAGGATGTCAAACGGACTCGATCGAAGAAATCTCAAAAGCCCATACAGGTCATCAAGTTTTCGTTGTATTGGAGTCCCTGTTATACACCAACGATGTTTTGCATGTAGACGCATTGCCAATTCTGTTGCTGCAGCAGCATTACCCTCCACCATTTGAGCCTCATCCAAACATATTCTCCACCATAATACTCTGGTTAGAAGAGTTGGAACAACTGGATATCTGCAATATGAACCCAATAAATATCAGAATCAACAAAATGCTTAATGCTCAAGATATGCAATCTTGAAAAAGGAATACTTAATTAACTTGTCCTAAAACAGAAAAAAGAGCATGAAGAGACACAAGTTTAAAGAAGTCCGAGCTGGAGAGTTTTGACAGTGATTATTTTACCAAAAATTTGATCTCGGAATTTGGTCTTTGGTCATCAATAGAAACGAAAAAACCACCAAAGAAGGCAAAAGAATCTCTAGTTAACCTTTCTATCCCGGAGTTCATAAATTGAGTCAGATCAGAACAGTTTATTTCAATGTACATTTTTTATGACACCATTGAAGATTGTTTTTCTTTATCCCTTTTGATAGAAAATGGATTATCGTCAACTAGGGAATGCCTCACAGACATCCAATTCGTGTCTACAGAGTTATGGGAGGAAGCACAATTTTCTTCATCATGCAGACAATATGAGACCAGTCACAGACCAATTTGCTAAGAAGTCATCAGATATCAGTTCTCCCAACATAAACAAGGGGCTACCTTCTATTTTCATAGCATATCTGAAATAAAGGGGGCAAATAAGTTTTATTAGTTTTCCAGGATAAGCCTGTACACATAAGTAGTACACAGGAACACTCATTATCATTTGCTGTTTCTTTCTAATATCATCTCTTCAATAAAGTCACTCTGACAAGAGTCTGAAACAAGGGAGGACAACTATCATCGTTGTGAATATAAAAGAGAAGATGGTTCTATATATTAATGAATAGTACCCATCTCATATTTATAGAGCATACAAGAGTGGCGTTAAGTACAACAAATATGCTAAGATTTTCAAGATAAAATTTTCCAACACTCAAATATATTAAAATAATTTTAAATATATCTCAACACTCCACCTCACACTGAAACACATATCTCAATTGTGCCCAGCTGGTTACACAAAGTTTTAAATTACTTACCCCCTAAATTCTTGGTAAATATATCTGCTATTTATTCTAAAGATGGAGTGAATAGTGTACAAATCTTCTTGTTCATCACAGCTTCACGCATATAATGGCAGTCAACTTCAATATGCTCGGTCCTTTCATGAAATACCAGATCACTAGCAATATGAATAGCTACCTAATTGTTCTAGTACATAGGTAGGCAAAGGACCACTAAAATTAAAACCCAATTCAACTAATAAATCTTAAGCCACAACATTTCACTAACTATATAGGCCATAGTTCTATAGTCAGCTTTTACATTGGATCAAGCCACTATTGTTAGTTTCTTGCAACGCCAAGTTACCAAAATTCCTCCAACAAAGGTGCAGAACCCAGAGGAAGACCCCTTGGCATTTCTAGAGCCGACATAATCTGCATAGGAATAGGCCCATACATGGACTAAGTGTCTATGCTTCCTAAATAGCAAACCTTTTCCAAGAGAGGCCTTAATATATTTTGAGATTTTGAGAGCAGCATCTGAATGAATGGTTCGTGGCTTGTCCACGAACTAACTAATTACTACGACTGCGAAAAAGATAGTTGGTCTAGTTACGGTCAAATATATTAACTTCCCTACAAGTTTTCTGTACTTTATCGAAAAGATCACTAATCTCATCCCAAAAGGTAAAATTCAAGTCCATAGGAACATCAATTGGTTTGGTGCCAAGCAAACCAGCTTCCTAAAGCAAATTAAGAGCATATTTCCTCTGAGATAGAGATATACCATGTTTGCTATGAGCAAACTCAATACCTAAGAAATACCTAGGACGCTCCATATCCTCGGTGACAAAGTGTTGTTGCAAATACACGCTAGTTTGTTCTACACTTTCATAATCACTACTAGAGGTCAAAATGTCATCCACATAGACAATAAGAATAATAGTGCCCGCAAG
Organism: Jacaranda copaia; assembly: GCA_014898725.1. Classification (NCBI taxonomy): domain Eukaryota; kingdom Viridiplantae; phylum Streptophyta; class Magnoliopsida; order Lamiales; family Bignoniaceae; genus Jacaranda; species Jacaranda copaia. Next base: position 164,531 of record JACGDI010005826.1, read on the forward strand.
AATTACGCACAAAAACTAAATGATCAAGCTTGCATTTGTTAAAACCAAAATCACAAATGACATGGTTGAATTTGTCAAATCAAGTTCTAGAACCTTGTTCCAAACCATAAATTGCTTTCTTTAATTTGTACACCATATGTAGACTCTCCTCCTAAACAACATACCCTAATGGTTGCTCCAAAATAATGATTTTGTGCAAATTCCATATAAGAAGGCATTCTTCACATTTAGCTAATACATGGCCAGTCCTAATTAACAAATGAAAACAAAACCTTGATAGAATTTAGACAAGTGACTAGCAAATATCAATACCATATGTTTGGATGTAACCCTTTGCAACCATGGCAGGCTTTGTACAAATCAATAGTCCTATCGAGCTTACACTTAATGGTGAACACCCATCAACAAAGAAAAACATCAGCATTGGAAAGGGCTGGCATAAGCTCCCAAGTCCCTTAAGAAATAAGGGAAGACATGTCTTCATCAATAGATACCTTTCGCTCAAGGTGTTGCAACACCTCATGGTGAGTCTTAATAATAGATCCTGATGAAAGATATACAGCGAAGCTACAAAACTTGGGAGAAAACTTAGCAAAAAGGTAGTAAAAGATATATATTTAGCCAAACGATAAGCACTACTTGAAAGTTTACCCTTTCAAAGGGCAATAGAAAGGTCATCATCAAATGTTACAAGTATAAAGGATGGGGGATCCATAGCAAGGGAAAAGCTAGCAACGATAGTAGGTGTTAGACCCTTACTCGATAAATGCGATTGGCAAGGCAAAATGGGCTTGATAGTGCGCATAAATTTGTCGGCACGGCGTAGCACAGACCCTTGCTAAGTGTTGGACATTGACGGTCAATAAGAACGTGGGCAAGTTGTGGCAACATGTGGGCAAAGTTGTGCAAAAGTGCGGGCATGACTAAACGGTGTGTGAAGATGGGCGCACACTAGCACAACACTTAGTTGGGGACAGGTAGAATGACCTAGTACGCATGCGGGAACTAAGATAAACATGCGGGCAAGACTTGGCCATGCTAAGTAAGGCAGCATGTGCACAAGCGAACGAGTACCGAGACTTGGCGCAAGCTGAGTGGAGCAGAGTGCGCACAAGCTAAGGTTGGCACCGTAACAGGTTAGCATGACGAGTGTGCGACGCACATAATGGTCTGACTTGGCAACACGTTAGGGTGATATGACCCACATGTGGGCATTAGTTGGCAGATAGTTAGCTAAGACATTGAACTAACGGTTGGCAGAGTTAACTTAGGACGGTTGACGAGCGGTTGGCAAGAATGGTTATGGGCTTGGCAGGAAGTGGGCGATTGAGTCTGTCTTATTCAAGAAACCGCTGGGACACTTAGCGCTGCAAGCATCATTCCAAATGACCGCTTAGCATACTTGGCAACTTGTTGCTTAGTTCTGCCACACGATTGGCTACGTAGGATTGATCCTAGCCATTAGGGAGGTCAACGGTAGTTGGCCTAGTAGTAGGGGATGTCCACTACACGATTTTCTAGCTTAGGCTAGATTAAGCTTAAGGACCTCACAGTCTTGCACAAATCTAGACCAAAGGAACAAGGAAAGTGTAGGCGGTGTGTGACGGCCTTAGGACAAAACTCCTGTGTATTATGTTATTTGGGGGAATAATGTGAATACAAGGTTGGGCGCAACCCGTAAATGATGATTGTTTTCATATGATGCATTACATGTATGTTGCTTGTGTATGTTCCGAGTTGCATGCGTGTGGGAATGCAAATATGCTTGGAAATGGCTAGACGTTTCACTCAAACTTGGTCCAAAGTACTATGCAGGGGTGTCGGTCAGTAGGCTAACTAAGCCCTTGGTGGGTTTAAGCCGCACAATGGGTGTGCTTTGCTACGGAAAAATTGGGCCCTAAAAACACCCCTATGACAGTAGGCATGGTAACCTGATGCATGCAACGATGGGAATATACATATAGTGGCTTAGATGGAGTGATGGATAAAGGGATAGCCAAACAGAAAAGGACACACAATAATGGAGGAGAGTAATCCTAAAAGTATGATTAGTTTTGGAATAACATGGGATAAACTCAGAAAAGTTGACATTTGCAAAGTAAATTACCAATGCAAAATAGGCCCATAACACCAATACCCTTTTTAATAGCGAGAATAACCAAGAAAAACACACTTACCTAACAGAGGGGATAATTAGTCACAACCAGGAGATGCACACAAAGACTCGATGAGTAACAATAAATAGAGAGCAGTCAAGCTAAAGATAAGAAAAGAGAATATCCCCACAAAGAACACTAGAAATCATGTGGTTAATAAGAAACATGTAGTAAGAACCGCATCCCCCAAAATTTTTAGGTACATTTATCTCAATTAGAAAGGTGTGTTTTTGTTCTGCAACACCATTTTGTTGATAAGTGTGAGGGCAAGAGACTTGATGTAAAATGCCATGATTCCCACAAAAAGCATAACCCATTTTTGTACAAATTCTTAAGCATTGTCAGTTTACATGAGGGACATTAATTCTATCTTTAAGCAAATAAACCCAAGTCATCCTAGAATAATCATGGTGATGTTTTCCCAACTCACAAGACTCACTCGAGAACATAAATAAACGACTCAATAGGCACAAGCTTTCTTAAAGTAGACAAAGATAGGTGGCCAATAGTGCCACTGACGAGGTGTGACAAAGTGAAACAAATGTGAATAGTGCAAGATGTCCAGATAATAGAGACCACCATGCTCATGCTCGCCTCCAATTGTCTTACTTGTTCCAGAAAAAGAAAAAAAAAAAAAACAGTATGAAGAAAGAAAGGTTACAGAACAATTTTCAGATTCTATAAGTTGACTAAGAGATAAAGGCTAATAGGACAATTTGGAGTGAAAAGGACATTATCAAGAGTAAGATGTGCATTAGGTGTAACCATACCAAAATCAAAGATAGGGAAAAAGAATCATAAGCGACACGAACATGAGATCATGAAGGAGGGAGTGATAAAGAGGTAAAAGAAGCTCTATTACCAATAATATGAGTAATGCACAAGAATCTAAGAGCCAAACTCACCATGAGAAGCAACAAATGCATCAGACTGAGAGACAAGTGCAAATGAAGAGACAGTTGAAGCAATAGAATTAACAGCATCACAATTAACAAGTTTTTCATAATATGCTCAGGCTAGTGTAACCATATCAATCTTCGGTTCAGATGATCCAACAATAGCACTGGTCCAATCCGATTTGCCGAATTTGATCCAACATTTTTCAGAGAAATGATTTATTCAACCACAATGGGAGCAATAACGTATGCTTTAACATCCAATCAAACCACGGCTTCTATCATCTTGACCCTTACGCCCCTAGGAAGAACAACAATCACTTCCACGAATGGCCATAGTGGAAATCTCAATAGTAAGAGGGGACAGAGGCCTAAAAGAAACATGTGTGGTAAGCCGTAGGCCAGTACAATGCAAGATAATACATTACGGAGGATAGGAATATTATCACTTCTGAACAGAGAATGGGATCAAGACTAGATAGATATTTGGCAGTGAGAAACTCATCCCATTGAGACTTGCAAGTCTGTACATCACAACCCAATAGATGGTATAGTAAAATTTCAGTGGCAGCGCTTTAAGCAAAGCAGAGTAACCATCACAGAACAACCATCTTGCTAAAGAGAAAAAAGTTTCCCACATAGCCCACACACATGCAAAACATTTTTCTCCCAAGAGTACAAATCATGTAATGCATACCACATCTCCTTAGTGAAACTCAAGAATATAATATTAGCACTTATAGAATCTTCCAAGCTATTGAGAAGCCATGTCAGAACAGAATAATCAGTCGATTTTCAGCCTACATAAGTAGCATCACTGGAGTTCAGTGAGCTAGAAATAATGCAAAATAATTGATTTTGAGAACCAAAGAAAAGTTTGAAAGCTTGGAACCAGAACACATAATTCTGACCATTTAATTTAATAACCGTATACAGAGGAGCCTTACTTTCATAAAATGACGCCATAACCAAGCATAAAAGAGGGGCAGACAGAAGGGCTACAAAAACTTATACTATCAGACCAAGAGCATGGTAGAGCAGTAGCAGAATAGGCAACAAAAACAACATTAGCACCCAAAGCATGTCAGAGTAGCACCATAATAGGCAACAAACCATCAACAGAAAATTAGCAAAACAACATTAGCTGGACTGGAAATATCGGACGCCGATGGCAAACCAAGCATCAAATCAGGTTTCTTTTGCAGGCACAGCACACAGAGGAGGTGCGTTGATGGGGTGCATGGGGAAGCGACCCACAGCTGTCATGTACACAGATCTAGCATGTATTCGAAGGTGCAACAGGCGCAAAGTGTTGGTGGCTATTGTGCAGCAGTGGCTAAGATTTG
>JACGDI010005826.1:173497-212845 GCA_014898725.1 Jacaranda copaia
CCCCCCCCCCCCAACAAGCCTAACATCCTTGGAATTCAGAGTAGTCCAAGGAAAAAAATTTATGTAAGCACCCAGCTCATAGCGGACACGTGAGATCATGGAGAGATTTGACATAGTGACAAAAGCAGACAGACAGATCACATTGCTTTGACAGAAGCAGGTGACGTTACAGCATAGTTGTAACACAATCAACCATGACAGCCAGGCAAAAATCACAATAATGTTTAACCAAATTGTGACTGACAGATTTTCTTTTTCTTTTTCATTTTTTTTTCTCTCTTTTGGAAAATCAGTCACACAGAAAATTAAGAGAGGTTGGTAGGAGACAGCAGAGAGTGCGGCAGGCTAACCAGCATTGCGAAAGGAGAGGTTAGAATTTCTTACTCTTTTTACCCCTCACTGGCTCAGAGACCATGTTAGAAATAGGATGGTATCTAGATTGATGAATTGAAATATCCTACCCCATAGGGGGATAGGATTAGGGTTAGAGTATAAAATGGTACAGATATATATGATCCACCACCTAAAATAAACTAATTAAAACAACTAGAGGTGGAAGAAATTCTAAGAGATAAAAAAAATATTCTACCAGCTCACATGATTTAGAGCAAATGATTTAAAATGATTCCAACATTAGGTCGATTTGAAACCCATCATAATTATTGATATAATAACTATAAATGTTGCATAGGAATTTGAAACCCATAATAATTCACAATTACACAATATCTTGGACCTAATCCTTCAATGCAAACGCAACATAATAGAAAATGAGGTGAGGACTTTAATTCCCCTAAACTATGGAACAAAGCTAGAGAAAGACCAAAATTAAGTCATGTTTGTAATAGAGCATAGATCTTTCTAGGCTTGAATGTTTGATGCAAGAGATTTCATGCTCTACTGCCATTAAAATGTGGCTGCACAGATTATTTTATTTTAGGGAGTGACACAAACACATTCTTTTGATCCAGTCAAAATCTATTTACATATATATTTTGACCATCCTCTTATCAGGGTCTATAGGTGGCGTAGTGTTTCTAAAAGAAGATCATATTCAGCATACATAAGAAAAGGAATCATCAACAAGTTTTCAATTCCAGGCATATAAAATAGCAGAACCAGATAACTGTGAAATGAAATCCTAGTAATGCGTTTAAGATAATACTTGGTAAAAAACAAATAACATTTTATATAGAGTGGAAAACCATCAGGCCAATAGTAATCAAGCTAATCACCTAAAATTTAAATCAAGAAGTTTTTGCCATTATTTCCAGAGATCAAAATCAAGACAAAAGTTTTCATAAAACATATTGAGAAACATACCTAAAAGGATTGTAATATATTCTTCTAGACGTGTCGATCAAATTTATACGCATACACAGAGGAGAAACAATCTGACTTCTTTCACTTCCACCTAAATGTTCAACATCACCTTTCTCTCGTTGTACCATCCAGTAAGCAGCACGACGCTGGTATGGTCGTAGTTCAGGAAGCAAGTCGGGAAGGTGATCCTCCAGCATTGGCGCCTCCCTGTTGTAAAAGACGAAACAGGTGAGTCTCAGTAGGAAGATGCTTCGAAAATCAAGACAATCATAAAAAGTAAGTTTAACTTCCTATTAAAAACTCACTTCGATGGCTTAATAGCTTCATAAAAGCTGGAAACTTCAAACTTCACTTGTTTTCTTGATGCAGAGGAATCTCCATCGGCCACGAGAGGTGCACCAACGTCCATATTGTTCACAGCATTATATCCATATCTAGCTTCTGAAGTCATAACTTCTGGCCGCAGCCATGCCATGACACTAATCATGCTTTTTTTCCAGAGCTGCCTCGTATTATCAAGAAGGGAATCACTCTCATCAAATACACTTTTGAGAATCTCGACTCGAATACGTATGGATGACATACCCTCCAAAAATTCAATTCCTAAAATTGGCGTAACAGTCAAGTACTTCAAACTAGCCAAATGAACAAGACCTGTGACTCCTTCATCCGTCCCATCCACAATTCCAGACACCATCACAACATCTCTCTCCAATCCCTCTACTGTGCATTTCATCACAAACTCCAAACATGTATTACTCTCGGACAAAACCGGCCAATGCCCTAATTTCATACGAACAAGATGAGCATTAACATTACTCAACCTAAACCTCAAGAAGTACCTTGAATCCCTATAAAAATCCTCAGTCAGCTTATAACCATAAAACTCGTTATTCACCTTCAAATTCAATAAGACGATTTCTGAGACATCATAATGCTCCTCAGAAACCCAGCTAGACCTATCAATTTCAACAAAAAATGGTTCCTCAACATCAACTGAATCATCTTTTCCTGGTTGAGCATCGTTATCTTTGTTGAATTCTGCTTCAGAAGACTGCCTTTCTAGTATTCCTCCCGACCTATGCGGCCGAATTTGCTTCCTTCTACCCATCACTACACAAAATATTACAATTACTTCTCTAAAGTAAAAAAAAGAACAAAAGGAGTAAACTCATAATCCCACAGCGTGGAACAACCGAACAAGCAGAATTCAGTTTCAGCAATAAATTCAACGAATTCCATGCATTTTAACTCTTTTATAGAGGCAAGTGCAACAGCAATTCATACACATATTCACATATACATATAGAAATAGTGTTTTTGTGTCTTCTGCAGCTGAAGTAAAACCTTGGAATTTTCTTGTTCCTTTTCTCTTTTCCTGGATACACCTGGGAATTTCCGGAGAATGCGACTGAAGGAGTTAGAATTTCGCGCGAGTTGAAACCTAAAGATAAGTCTCCTGTTAGTAATTTCGTCTACCGAGACACAACGGTGGCTAAGTCGGTCGGACATCTAATAGGAAGCATTTGCCGTTCTTCGTTAGTTTTCACAATTTTGAGGAATAATGATGGTCTACGGGCCGGGATTTCGTCGTGTCCTCGTACGAAGAGTCCATTTATTATTATTTTTTTATTTCCATTTATTTGTTTATAGAGCAATTTAAATTCTCCTTTCCATCGCATACTCCATAATTTCATAAATATATACTACGTATATTAAATATTTTTTTATAAAAATAATTAATTAAAAATTAAATATACTTGACATAAATACAGTAAATTAAAATAAAATGATTGATGAGCAAAATTTTCCACTAAAAATTGTTTTCAGAATTACAAGTTATTTTTTATGAGTTATTTATAATTTAGTAACACAAATTTTTCATATAATATGAGAGGTTAGAAGTTGGAATCCTAATATATTTGTATAAATAAATTAATTATATACTAACTATAGTATTTTATGTATTTTTTTGGAATTGTTTTACTCATCCCAACTCAAGCGGACTGCAAGACGTGTCCCATGTATCCTAGCATTTCACATAGAATTGGCACTCAAACCAAGTATTATCTCCAAACAAGTACAGCACATACAACAACTACGACAAGTACAAATCAAGCAATTGAATATGCTGACATGGCAACTGATAATAGAATAATACCAAGAACCAAACATATCAAGTACCAATCAAGATAGATAGGAATTTTGGGTGCCAGAACAACCAAAAACGATTCAACGGAGTAATACAAGTATTAACCCACACAAGGGTATACAATCATACAAATCAAATATGATCAAGTGCACAATTAAGTATGGATCTCAAGTAAATGAGCAAGAACAGTCAATCAAATTATGAGTAGGGACAATCAAACACATTAACACTCACAGGAGTTTTGTCACAAAAATAATAGATGTAACAAGGCTAAATGGCAGACCCTCGTAAGGGTTTCCAACAAGGAATGAGTAAACTTATACAAAATAATAATCCAGAGTGGGAGACCCTCACCTCCTTTAACTTAGAAAATGCAGTCAAAAGTCACAAATTAATCCTCAAGTTCCACCTCTTTGCCACCTAACCAAATAACATAATTACATAATTATAATCAAAGCTCACATTCGACCTTTTAATATATCATTACCATGCTTGTTATAATTCAAAATTACCAAACCCATTAATACGATAATTTAAAGTTTAACGATTCTATCATCTCGAAAAAATAACTAATAACATTAACCCATTAATTTACCGTGTATGATTTTGAGGAAAAAATAAGTTGATATATTATAAATAATATAAAATTGAACATAATTTTGTAATGTATTCCCACTATTACGACAATGAGTTAATATTTTTCAAAATTAATTTTTTTTATATTTAATAATAAATTTGAGTATCATAAACAACTTATAACAGCTAAATTTGTCCGAAATAATAGCAACGTCATGGATTTTTTTTATTTGAAAAAAAATTATATTTTTTCTTCCCATGATTAGGATTTAAACAGGTAATTTTGTGTGAGAGTTACTTTAATTTTGACTGAATTGTAAAGTTGCCAGTCCCTTATCCTTAAATGGCTAGCAATTAAAAAGTTGAAAAGACTACAAATCCCCTTGGCTCTATTACCGTATTACTTTTACAATTTTTATCAAAATTCGCACAAGTCAGTTAAATTGAAATTGATTTTTCAAGAGATTTAGTCTATTTGTATGGTAATTCCTTCTACTATTATGTAATTTGATTAAACTTTCATATGAAAGCCGTGTGAATTAAGTCCGAGCTATTGGAATTAAGGGCACAATTGAGTTGAATCGCGTTGAATTTGGAAGAAATTTTCAAATTTAATATATCTAAGATTCAAGCTCAATAAGCCTCATATTTGAGCCCGACTTTAATTCAATTAAGTTCAAATTATCAAATGAGTTATATACAACTGTAACCTCAAACTCAAACTCAAGTTTAAGTTCGAATTTGAAATGAAATAATAAAAATACTAATACTAATATGATATAAATAGTTATTAATAAAATAAAATAATATTTAATTAGATATCAACTCACAAGTTTCTAGTTTAAATATAGACCGCTTGAATTAAATTCAAAATAGATATGGGCTCCAACTGAGTTGGTGCGCAAAGTGGCTCGATTGAACTTGCACCCTTAATTCGAACAAGATATTAAGTTTGTTAGTTACCATATGATCATATCATTAGACAATGTGGCAAGTATTTGGTTAAAAGCTACAATTTTTTCAAGTGGGCACCAACATCGTATTTAATTATATATCAACTCGTAAGTTTCTAGTTTAAATACAGACCGCTTGAATTAAATTTGAAATAGATACGAGCTCTAACTGAGTTAGCTTGTGGATCACCTTAATTACGCTTGCACCCTTAATTCGAATGAGATATTAAGTTTATTACTTACCATATGACCATAAAAGCTGCAATTTTTTTGAGTGGGTACCTACTACAACACAAGCACTGTTAATCTAGCATTATTCAAGGACCAAAAGCTTCAAGCATCTACTCAACAAATAAATGCATAGATAACAAAAGAGAAATGCTAAAATAGAGGGTAGAGAGAAATAAATACTCATTAATTGTACCTGAACATAAATTGTTTGTGTAGCACTCCATTCGAGATGTGTCTGCTTCGGGTTGAGGCGTTACTCCAATTTTATTTCACTTTAACTCAAGGCAAATTATGCACCCATCCCTCCCCTCCTCCAAAAAAAATTCAATTTACTATAGCTCTATAACAACGTATAACCATTCATTCCAACTTACTATTACATTATGCTATATATATCATTCCATAAAGCAGCAAAACCTCGTTAGCATAACGAACTATTAGTAACACATTACTAGTGATACATAACATTTACAGTCCAGCAACATAACAAGTAACCTCACAAACGCTGGTTCATATAACAGATGCAAAAGCTCTGCATAACTAGATTCTCAAGTCAACAAAACTCAATAGAGTTCAAACTTAACATATAATAATTTACATATGAAGGTTGACAAGTTTGTACAACTGGTGACTGATCCACAAAACTATGTACAATACTTGCACGTGCACAAGCAAAACGTCCATCGTCCATTAGTGCTTATTTGGGAAAAGTACCAAGAAATATATAGGAGACATAAGTCCTAATTTTCTTAGTGAGGTGAATAGTAAATAATTTAGATATAAAATATATCTAATAAGAAGGTAAATGAGATAATTTGAAAGAGATCAAATTAAGCAAGAGACTAGTAAATGCTTGCGTGAGCCCAAGTACAACTCAGGTGACAACAAAACTATTATTGATAGACTCACATAACAAAAGTTTAGAAATAAATTAACAATAGAAGATGAGACAATAACTTATCATGTGGAGTTGTTAGGGTAAGGTATCCAACCTTATGACTCCCAAAGTTCGATACGGAAACAAATCCCTTATCCCTCCAAGTTTTAAGTGCTCAGTTTGAACAAAACACACACACACACACACTCACACCCCTCTGGCATAGTCAACCACACGCCAATTCCTTGCTCACAGACAATTAACCTCCAACTGCCTATGAGATAGGATCACTAATGGGTACTAGTTGGGGAGACCTTGCTGTCGATTCATTCCCTTGGCGTCCTTTCAGGTCTCGAGGCCCAAACTTCCTATCTTTTCGATCCTAGTCTTAGGCCTAAACTGCTTGTGGCGTTCCTTCAGGTCTAAACTTCCCATGGGCATCCCCAAAGGTATTATTAACAATTAATCTAACAGCAATACAAGTTTTCAAGTAAACGATGTTACAAACAAGAAATGATTGAATGCAATGAGTCTAAAGAAAAATAATTAATCTATCGGCCAGCGAGGTCATCTCAAGTAATAAAAAATATATCAATGACTCAAACATACCGGCACCATATCGTATGATGACATAATAATTATCAAATGAGTCATCAAAATCGAAATGACAATGAAAGATCGTATAGGATTTCAAGTAATGAATTCAAGAAACAATAATTTAATCGATCGATAAGACCATTCCAATAACAGTACTGATCAACGAGATAAGACAATGATAAAATAATTGATCGACAAGACTATTCCAATGACATTTTAGAAAGATAATATGACTATCCATGGAATCAGCTGACAAGGCTGAAGAACACAAAAAAGCAAGGAAAATGTCAGAACTCAACAAAGAGACTTGAAAGGACACTAGTAGACATAGAATAAGAGTACAATCAGTCAAATAATTTTGATTACATTTCAAATAGGATCAGATAAGGTTGAATATCAATTTCAAGAAATATAACAATATCATAGTCAAACAAATACTTCAAGGAACAAATAACCTTACTAATGCTCTCTCATATATATATATATATATATATATATATATTTTCCCCAACAAGAAAGAAAGTATTAACCTCACCTTAAGTCCTAGTGTTCGCCAAAAGCCCCTTACTAGTCCAGGATGCCTAGATCCCCATCACCTATTTTCATTCAAAACACTATATGAATATTGATGCTATAGTATAGCATTTACTAACAATATTTATGGCTAATCATGCGTTCTAATTACTCTAACCCACTTATTCTCTCAGTTATTGTTCTACCTTGTCTTTGTATTGAAGTACTTAATTATACATTGTTTTTCTTAATCACCTAATTCATATTACTAATTTCACTACTTATCTAGCTCGTTCAGGCAATCAAGGGTTTTACCTTGAATTTAATTTACCATTTTTTTCCTAAGCATGTTGGTTCAATTAAATCTCATTAATTAAATATTTTATCGATTCCGGGCCAGTACTTACTTCCATTATAATATTTAAATTAATATTCTCGATCCATAACTAATTAAATTTAGCCCACATCCATGAATTTAATATGTATATTCATAATATTCAAGTCTTACTACCGTTCCACAATTCCGACTTTCCAAATGTATCAATTAGCTCAATTAATAATTATTAGTCTTTTATTATCGAATTCATGTCCATACATCACTCACAATTGAATTCTTGTTCAATCATTACAATCTACAATCACAATTTCCATCTAATTAAATTGTATTTAGATTAGAAATTAGCCTAATAATTCAATCAGATTAAATTATGAATTAATTAATCGATTAATCAAAGTTTTATCCAAATCGTCCAAGTTCAATGCCAAATCACTGTGCAGAAGTAGTTCGCATGCCCTTGAATCATAGAGAAGGAGATTCTGCATGGAAGTCGCCAGACTACCGCGGTTGTGCGTTGTCACCAAAAATGTGCACAACCACCACCAGTCGATGCACTTAGTCGAGGAGAGCAAAACACCCAGATCAATTTTTGAATCGAATGTCAAATGGTTTGTCAATTTTGCCAAAAACATTGTAGCGCCACCAACACCGCTGCATCATTTTTTCTCTAATTACTCCTCCACCGATGGTCTGTTCTTGATATTAAAGCCATTGTCGCATACCTCTGGCTAAGCCCATCAAGTTTAAACTTTCTAGTTGCCTACCAGTTGGTTTGGAGAGTTTTAAGGGTGGATGTGGTCACTAAGGTGAGGGGAGTCCTTTGGGTAGGCTGGGTCAGAGGTTCATTAGCGTCGGGGTGTTTTTTGGGGAGAGGTGAGGAAAGAGGTTGCATGTTGAAAATTAGAAAAAATGAAGTGGGGAAGAGGGGGATCTTATATACTTTTAAGGTTTTAGGAAATTTTATTTTGGACCCCAGGAGATTTCTTAGCTTTCAATTGAGCCTCTTAACTTCTCAGTGCTCACATTCGCCCCCCTAATTTTTCAATTAAACCTTCAAGCTTTCTTTTCTTATACATTGGCCTCATTCAGTTTTCTTAATTATGCAATTAAGTCCTTGTTTTATAAATTTTTGGCCCTTATAATTTTTTAACACTACACTAAAATTCAAATTAATTTAAGTACAATTTTCTAAGACCTATCTAGGTTTTGATATTATTTTTATTGTAAAATCTTTATATTCTCATTCAATTTATAAATTTCAAAATCTAATAAAAATTCCCATACCCCCAGTTTGGGGTGTTACAATTTGTATTTAAAAAATTTAACATTTAAACATAATGTTGATAGTTATCAAACTTTTCATTAAGAAGGAGTTAAATTCTTTTTATCAATTATAGATCTACCACTTGTAGAATGTACATGAGGAAAGATTATTAAATACTTCTTAAAATATATTTTTTGTATCCCAACATTCCATCAACTTTTCACTCTATAAACGAACTAACCATTTTTTTTTTCGATAGAATTTTTTTTTCAAATTGTTTGAATTGTTTTGCAATAATGAATTTAACATCAATAAATTATTTGAGGAAATATATTTCTTGTATTTTTAAGTGTGTATATATAAATATATAAATTATGGTTGGGCCAATTTCAATGTTCAAAATCAAATGAATTAAACAAAAAGATTGAGGTTCTTAAAAATTCATAAATAATTCTTTCAATTTTTTTATTACAAACACGTGAATATAATTAAAAAATTAAATTTAAAACTAAACATTAATAAATAAAAACCTCTTACTACAAGAAATATCAAAGGTAATTTCATCAAAATTAGGCAAAAGCTAATGAAAAAGTTTGTGGAGTAGGTTCTTTAGATTGGAAAATGAGTAGAAATTTATTTTCAGGGGTTTTAATAATCTTTTCTAGAATTTAAGTTGTTAGACTCTAAAATACAAGGAAAAGTACCAAAATTCCCCTAACTAAAAGGTTCTAATCCAAAAAAAGTACCAGCAAAAAATTTTTCCCGTGAATTTAAAGAATAAACAATATATTGTTGGATCTTAAATTTATTCGTTTCGTTTGGACAACCAGATGACTTTGCTATGAATTTAAACAGTAAACTAATGGGCGCCGAATACTTAATTGGCCAAAAATATAAATATATTTCATCATCTTGAATCCGTTAACTATGGCAACAAATAAAAAAATTAATAATAAAAGTCTATTCCTTGGCGAACATATTCACATATATAACAATCACCTCTCTACTTTACAACTATACCATCACAGGATCTCACTCTATTTCATCTGCAAAAGACCATACATGCAAAAAGAAATCAAGACAACAAAACGCAGAAAGCTATGAATTATTTGAACTAGGAATTACGATCACCTTTTGCTCTTCAAATCACTTGCTCAAGACTTGGCTGGGGGACGAATATCCCATTAGCTGATGAAGTGGAGAATTTGATGATGTTGGAAGCTCTTCAATCTCTGAGGTTGCTTTTCTCAATTTGGGCATTTTAGACGAAGGTCCTACTGATTCGTCGTTTTTCAGGGAACTCTCATTCTTGTTCTGAGGCTCCCTCAAGATAGATTTCATCTTTCTATCTTCGATGAGCTCATTAGAACTCCCTGATGACATCTTTCTATTGTAAGCCTTCCTCTCAAGTTGGTCAGAAAAACCTTCTGTAGAGCAGCTTCTACAGAACGACCGTCCATAATCATCAGAACATGATACGGGTTCAGCATTCTGGCAAGAGCTAGGATGGGATAGAGGGTTCAGATTTCTCCGACTGGTAGCATCATTATAGTCGTCAGCCTCACTGGGAGGAGGGGCGGAAGCATCTGGAAGGTATGGAACTATATGAGTTCCTTTCAGGAGCGAAAATTTCAGAACCTTCCTACAGGCATTGCACATTAGCTGATGATATCTTTTCTTGAAGAGAAGAAAGTCTGCAGGCAGCTGCACCAGTTCCCAGCAATGATAACAGGCAACAATTGGGGCTCCAGCGGCTATGGGCCGGACATGTCTCTTTGCCGTGTGATATTTCTCCCTTAAACGTAACTGTTTTATCTCGTTTTTCCTCTGGTTTCCGGACTTACTCTCACAGCCCCGTAACGAGAGTTCAGAACTAGAGATATTGCAGCAGTTCTGATCAGCGTGGACCATACAGTGACCATTTTCACGGCGCATGGGGCGTGGAGGCAACTGTGCAGAGTAGTGCCAGTCTTGGGGGCGGCAATGCAGGCAAGAGAAGCTAACTTGGTTGCTGTAATGCGCAGCCTCCCCTGAGAAAGCCAGTCTGCAGCCATTGCACCGGTCGACACAACCTTTTTCCTGATTACATCTCAGACTACATCCACTGGGATGACCTGCATATAATTCCCTTTCTGGCGCTAACTGATCGTAATGAAAAGGAGTAAACTTTCCATCCGTAATCCCATCCAGGAACCTTCTATTCATCGTAACTTTGGGAAAATGCATCCTGTTGAGCTGATCCTTCAGCTCACACACTGTTCTCAACAAGTCCATGTTATCTGGTTCTGAGTATGAAAGCTTGTCTGATGAATTGAAACCTGGACGGGGCGGGAGCAAATCATGCTGATAACTTGAGCGGCCGAAAGTTCTGTGGCCAGCAAAGGAATCTCTTGAAGTGAATTGTAACCTAGAAACAGCCCCTTGTCTGTCCAGTCTCATCCTATTCCCACTGGCGTACCTATTGGTTTCAGTGGATTCAGCTGGGCTCCCGTGGCTGCTTTTCGTTGCACGACGAGATGAACTTGTTGCCCAATAATTTCTCTCTGGCTCACTGTTCACCACATCATTCACTCTGAATCTATCCCTCCTGAGCATATCTGTGGCGCTGTTGTGGTCCACATCCTTACTCTTTCTTGACGGATGTGAAGTATGTCTACAGATTTGATCATCAGTTCCATCATAAGAAGATTCACTACCATCATAAGCATAATAGCTTCTGGTTGTTGGATAAATAGCCACAGATTGATGTTTAAAATTGAGCTCAGAGCTAAGGTCAGCAAGATGGGAACTTCCCAATGTATCCACCGAGCTTACTCTTTCAAAATTACGACTACCTTCCCCTGGAAAATGATCCAAATGCTCGTCATCAGGAGATGTGAGGTACAATGATACAAGGCTTTCGTTCAAAGGGCTCTGAGAAGCAACAATAGAATCAGTAATGCTTGCATTAATGTTTTTTTCTGTGCTTGAGCTTCTAGAGATTGGAATTCCTCCAGCAACATCATCTCCTTCAATACTTTGTTCCGCTGATATTGATATGTTGTCATTTTCATCAGAAACAATCCCAGAAGATGTATTTGGTCCAGCATGGTTATTTCCTCCATGAAAGTCTCCATGCTGATCAGTAAAATGAATCTGATTCTTTTCATCATTTTCTTGCTCAGGCAAATGCTGGACTTCATCAATGAAGTTTTCACCTTCTTGAGACACTCTTTGAGATTCTCCATCAGCCATTTCATTGTCTTGATGCAAGTGACTCTTGTCGTGCTCTTCCGCGTGCTCACCGGCTTCTGAGGCATACACTTCGGCCCCATGAGTCAACTCACCTGAGCTAGAGAATTCATTTGAAAACGTTCTGCTTCCAGTCCATTCCCCATTTTCACCATGGAATTTGCTATGATATCTTCTGGAAGTTTGACCCAAAGGGTCATCATGTTTCAAGGATTCTTTAACTTCTACAAGTGAATCTTCGCTCTGAGGACAGGTTGCCTCAGGGGAGTTAGAAGGGACTTTGGAGACGCCAGTGTCCTCACAAAGTTCCACACTGCAGAACCCATGTTCATCTTCACATCTTATGTTGGCTTTATCTGGCAAAGATTCTACCTTGGCTGGACTATCCAGATCAGCATTTGAGCTTCTGGTATCCTTCTCTTCTGAAACATTATCTTGTTGGTTTTTTGTTATAGAATCTTTTTCTTCTGAGGATAATTCAGTGCGGTTGTTCTCCACTCTCCGGTTTTTAGCTGTATATGATGAATTAAAGAAAGAATTTAAGTGAATAAGAATATGGCAAATCATCTAAAGATGAATAGTAGAAGTTGAAAAAGGCTATTACCTTGGAGAATAGTGCCACATCCTCCACATGTGTACAGAGCAAGCTCTGGCAACTCTGCTAGAACCTGTCGGCATCTAGGACATCTAACCAATCGAAGTTTTGTGCTCGCTTGAGTAGTCATGTTTCACAGGTTACTTCACTCTTAAGTCTCCAATCAAACTGTAATAGTGCCCAAACATCAAATTTTGACAGAAACAACAAACACATAAATATCAAATTTGAAGGCTTCCACTGGAAGCAATGATTTAAATAGAAAGCCGCTATTGAATTGAGAAATCCAACAAGTATGGTTGACCATATTTTTAATATATACACAAGGCATTCTCCATATAATTCAAAATCGAAGCAAATGAATGTCCCACTTGGGCGCCAACCAATAGAAAATATTTTTTTGTGGAACAGACATCAATTTACGTCTATCATACCTTTCATTCCAATTCCAGCTCCTATGTTAATAAAAGTGGAACTCAGGTTAGAAAAAGTATCTAACAACATCAAACTCAGATATTTGCACCCTACTGAGATAAGGGATTTCTTCGATGCAATACTAATTGATAAGGGTAAGTGCTACTAGATATTTTGCATTGGAACCACGGTTATGAATCAGAATCAGTTAGCATGGAAACACAAAGGACATCTTGAGAAGAAACTAATGTATTCCGTCATTAGATGAGCCAGAAAGCAAGGGAAGGGACAGCAAGAAAGCATAAACATGAAGCAGATCACAACTACAATAGGAGGTATTATCTAAGGACAGGGAATTTAGAATATCAAATCCCCCAATCTTTGATGACTTAGCATTTGAGGTAATGAATTAAACCTGCACATTTCTGTGAGAGAGACAACACAAATAAAAGAATGTAATTATATCAGCTTCATGGGTGGATTCTATAGTCAGGAGACAGAGATATAAGTTCAAAATTTTGAAAACATACACCTTTTTTCCTATTTTGTCCCAGAACGGACAAGCACACAATTTGTAATAGCAACATGAAGAAGAAAAGAAGAAAACTGAAGCTCAACCAACAACTGATGAAAGAAGGTAAGTTAAAATCCGGCTTCAGCAAAATATAAAAGAATTTTTCCAATAATTCTATGTAAAGCGTAGGTCATGCATCATGCATTTTAATCGGTTATTATATCATACCAGTGCGATCAATTGATTTTCCAATCTTAAACCACTTGGGAAAACAAGTGGAGACTAACGATTGAAGCATGCTAGTTGGCCTCGTAACTGGAGAAATTGACAACTGTTCTTAGATAACTTCCAAAGAAATAAGTGAAGTTATGAGGAAGAAGGGGACCAGCACGATGGTCCAATGTTCTTCGATTATAATGATCAAAAGATAGAGCCAGCCTATTTTTCACACAATCAAAGATCTTACACATTATAGGCTGCAGATTTGGGAAAAGAACAACAATTGTGTTTCCATCACTCATTCATTGAAAATAAGATAGAACCGAGAATAGAATTGCAGTAAACTTGAAGTAGAAACACAGAGAAACAATCAGAAAACCTCTCAAACCCACAGAATGTTTACGATTAAAATAGATTCCAAAAGGGGTACTTTAGAAAAATCTTGAAATTGGGACCAACTAAATTCTGGTCATGAACTCGAGATTGCTCACATATGCACCAAAATTTGAACAACCCGACCAAATCCTTATACATATACATCACCTAAAACAACAAAAGAGAAAGATTTAAACTTTACAATCGCCTACGAATGGATAAACCACCAGCCCCAAAAGAACAAGAAAAATTCTTACTTTGTTAAAAATCCAACCAGAGCCCATGTCAGTATGAGCAGATCCCATCTCATAAATCATCAATTACTTCATTGAAATTCAAAAAAAACGTACCTTATGTTTATGAATTCCAACAGTACATATCAGTAACACCCAGAATTCTTCAAAAATCCATGCCTCTCCCAAACATATAAAGAAGAAGACAGACTATAAAGAAGAGCCAGAAAGTAATTTTTTTAAGCTATAAAAAGCAAGAAAAAGAGTCAAAGTGAGGGGGGACAAACGAACGTAGCAAGAAATGGGGGGCCATAGAAACTCATGAGGAAAAAAATCTTTTCTTTAACGCTAAGTATTTTTCATTTTTTTCCACCATTCAAGCTTCTTCTCCTTCCTGGAATTTTACAGTCTTTTCTTAACTCTCTCTCCCTCTCGCACACACACTCAAAAAGAGAAAACAACGATTATGGCGAAGTCTTCCTGCCGTGTTTAAGAAGCTTGCCAATTCGAAAAGTCGAATTCTTGAGTCATTATTATGCGACTATAAACACACACAATACTAATGTTGGTTGTGAACAGAAAGAGAAACACAGTTCTCAAACTCGGCGCGTAGTTGAATAGAATAGAATAGTTTGCGGGAGAGTGATGCTACACGACACATATGCTTACCAAGTCAGCTTTTTAGAATTTTTTCTTTTTGTTTCTGTTCCAGGAAAATATATATGTTCGAGCCCTCTTCCCCTTGTCTGTCAAATTTATTGATGGAAACATCCTAAATAGATTTTGGGCATTTAGAATCTTTTTTGAAAATATTTTCGTTCACTTAAAGATAGTCACATCTCGTTGTTAATTCTCAATCAATAATTTTATTTTTTTGCTTCTTTTAAAATTAATTAGCGATTTTTACATGAGATCTCTGTGTGCTTAGATAATTTTTAAATGTAACATATTTTTTGTGCATAATTTTTATTGACTACAATAAAAATTATTTGATATTTTACATTATGATAATTTTTTCAATTATGATGCAATTTAAAGATTCGGCAAATTTTTATAGCCAAGTGGTTAAGTCAAAAGAATTAATATGTAATGAACAACACATTCTTTCAAGATTGTAATAAAAGGGTAACATGCATTTGTTCCTATCTTCACGGCAATTGTCCCTTCTAATAGAAAAGGTGGACGGAGAACCTTAAAAAATCCATGGCTGCGACTGAAAATGATTGAAAAGAGAGTTACAGATAACGGGGTGAGGGGAAATGAGTGGGGAAAATAGTTACAGAAGATAAGAGGATGGAGGATGAGTGAAGAAAAAAGTCACGTCTAGTGAAAAAGAATTAATCATCAGTTATATATATATATATATATATATTATTTTTAAAGTTATTTTAGATAAATTATAATTTAGTATAAAAATATAAAAATTATTATTTTATGAGTAAAGGGGACTTCTCTTTTGATATAGTATATTTAATCTAAAGTTTAAAAAGTAAAAATAAAAATCTTTTATTTTTTTAATTGGGTTCCATTCAAATCAAAACACAAAAGATCTAAATAAAAAGAAAATCACAAAATTTTCGAAAAATTATCAAACGATTTTCAAACTATAATGTTCTTAGTAATCCCAATCACTATATCATATAGATTTCATATAAATTTCAAATAATAAATAATTAATATTTTGGAAACTTATATTCTCGAGGTAATTTAAAAATTATCTAAAATTCCTTTCTCCATTTAAAAATTCAGTAGGCTACTCTTCCTAATGAGGGAAGCCTAAATTAAAAGCTCAAAATGCTATGGAATCAAGTACTATGATTCTTGTCCCCTTCATTGTTGCGTATTCTCAGAAATAAAAAGTAACATTTGATTGATGATGTTACCAAATGTGTTAGCTTTATGTGTGCTAAATCTGTATGCTCTACATAATTTAGTAGGTCTTTTGTTGTTAAAAAATAAAATAGGACCACTTTAATCAACCATATTTATAGCAACTCTACTACTTAAGTTTGTCGAATTTAATTGTGCGAGCCTGTGACTTTAATGAGGGCGATGTGAAGTTCGAAGTAACTTCAGTTATACCAATCCTAATTCTAGATCGGGAGAGGGTTCGAGGCCGCGAGAATACTCAAATCAAATTAGAGACGATCTCCCTACCGATTGAGGGGAAAAAAAAAGACCCACATCTACTACTTAAGTTATTTTTTAAATAATAAACTTTTATACTTTATGATGCAATTATTAACTTTTGCAAAGATAAATCCTTCCTTTGACTTTTTCTACTTATCATTTATTGATATTATGCTTACTTTTTGAAATTTAGTAAAAAAAAATTCAAAAAAATATTAAAAATATGAAGTACAATGTCACAGCATTTAAAGTGAGCAAATAGCTTTTTTCAGTGATTTTTTTAAGCAACCAAATAATTTTTTTAGTGTTTTTATTATGCTTGTCGCATACTTATAAAATATATATAAAAGGGTGATTATTTTTATTAGTTTTGACTAAAAAGATCATGTGTATTTATTAGTTTTTTTTTATTTGAATAAATTGATCAATATCCTAATTTCAAGATACACTTGATATGTTTAGGGGCAATATTTGCATCCAACGAGCCGAGTCTAGGCGTGAGTTTTTCTTATTAAAATGGAAGATCCAGAATAACTTAAAATAAAAATATAGAATTGATGATTAATATAATTTTAATTAATTTTTATTTCTTTATAGGTGTAGAGTTATTAAAAAACATCAAGAAAAAAAATGCATATCTATTTTCTACCAAAAATATTTACATATGGTTAAGTATTACAGTTTGTAAAAAAAAGGTAAAATTTCAACGAATATTTCAATATTAAATCGATGATATGACTAATAAATAAATTTTCATAATTTTTTCTTATCTCAACATGTTGTATTTATTTTGAAAGTACTATTAGATGTCTATTTTAACAGAAACATGCATATTATATTTTCACAGGTTCATTTTTTTTAATAAAGTGTTATTATAAATAATAATTATTTACACTCCACAAGATATTTTTTAAGCAAGCATTTGAATTAAAATATTTAAAATCACAATAAAGGAGATCTTGTAAATTTATATACAGACGTATAAAATACGTAGTCCCACTAAGATGGAGAAATGCGTGTCTTTATTATATTTTAGATTTGATACACCATTTTTTTAAATTATTGGTTGGTGCCACTGTCACAATTATTACATAATTATGGGGCACTGGCGAAAATAATTTACAAAACTCGCCGATGCAAAAAAGTCAACTGCGCCAAAAACTCGGTGTGTACTGACGGGCATTGACCCAAGGCACCCCCGCGCCCCCCACCCCCAGAATTCCCAGCTGTAAAATGCCACGTGTCGATTTCTGGCTCGTTGGAGCACAGCACGTAAAGCCGATAGCGATTGCCCTGTAGAATTTCTCTCTCAATGTTGGGCCCCACCGTAGTGATGACGGCTCAGCGAGCCATCTTCCCTCAAGGAATTTAATGCGCCAGCCAGCCACGGCGGGGGCCGTTGAGGTTCTGCTAGTGATAGAAGTTTAACCAATCATTACACGACGCTTGGCAGAAGGAAACTGTGAACTCAGCCACGTCAGCGTGACGTTGTCGGTGACCTGCGGTTTTGCGAGTATTTATTTCGTAGTTATCTTAAATTTTTGTGTTATGCTATGGTTCAAGTGAACTTGAACCACTAACAATTTTTCTTTTTCCCATTAGGAAGGTTGATTAAATTATCTTTTTGTCATTTCAATCATTTGAATATTTATTTAAATGAATGTTGATTTTATTATAATATAATAATACTAAAATTATTATTAAAATAATTTATATTTCTTTAACGTTGTCTAGATCAACATCTTCTACAGTTGGAACAGTTGAAACTAATCCAAACTAATTAATGATCATACAATGATGTGTGCAGGATATCCAAAAATTGGATAATCTACGTCAGGTCATATCAATTAGGAAAAAACTATTAAGTTGCAGCTATTTATAAATATTCATAGTATTATTACCCTTAAAAAGGGTATGTAAACCCTTTATTTTTCTTTTACCTACTTTTACTTATTATTTTTTTCCATTTTTTATTTCATATTTTTTCTTGCTCAAGTATATTTTAGAGAGTTTTTTAAGAAAAAATGGCAACTCTTAATTCATGTATTGATATCAGGATACAGTATTAAAGAGTCTAAATTTAAACCTAATTACATTTCAACTCAATCAACGGACTAAAAAAATATTTTTTCAAATTTATATCACATTGATCATACATGATGATATCAATGTTTCAATTATGATATAATCACATTCTCATTTAATAATTCACAATTCATTTAAATGTAAAATTAAATACACGACATAAAATTCTTCACAGGGACAACAAAAAGTGTTATCTTATATTTATTTATTTACTTTTTGCTTGGAATGTGGTAAAAAAAAATTGACTATTTTTTTTATTCTTCTCTTCTAGAAGATTATAGTGTGAAGATTATACCAAAATTTCCTTGGGAAAGAGTGTAAATCAATACTAAAGAGAACTAAGTGAGATAATACTTATTCAACCTACAAAACAAATTGTTAAAAGTAAAGTAGAGTAAATCATGGCAAAAGAAAAGTAAACAATTTGGAGACCAACAAGAGGAGTTCAAAAAACAAAAAAAGAAAAAAGAAAAGCACATAAAAATATCCGAAGAGCTTTTTCTAATTTGAGAGCAGACCAAGCAAGGCTTCTTTAATTTGTACAATTTTACTTTGATGAGTGACCACCTTATACTGTCCGCTTGACGGTGGACAGGGAAATAGAATACAGTTCTTCTCTTACTACTTCGTCTTTTTTAGAGGCCTACTGGATCGATGTTTGGGTTTCAACTTTCAACATAAAAATGTCAGACGTTTAAATTGGATGGGGCGTAAGGTTGTGTAAAAATCAGTAAGGAAATTAATAAGGGACGTGCTTTTATCACATTAATATTTATAAAGTATTGCTAATGTACACCTTTATAAGTTTATATTCTTGGATGGTGGAGATCCCTTTTGTGTGTTTTAATCTAACAATCTACATTATAGGTGTTATCATGTTGCAAATCACACAGAACTTGATTATGAAAGAAAACACAAATTTTTAAGTATTTTGTCATTTTTTACTTTAATAGGAGCTCGTTCTATTTTCAACTTTTTGTCATATTAAGTTTGAAATACAAATTTGA
Source organism: Jacaranda copaia (assembly GCA_014898725.1). Lineage (NCBI taxonomy): Eukaryota > Viridiplantae > Streptophyta > Magnoliopsida > Lamiales > Bignoniaceae > Jacaranda > Jacaranda copaia. The sequence goes on from JACGDI010005826.1 coordinate 193,124, forward strand.
TCCAATTCATAAGAAAACGTTTCAATACTAGACTTTTTTTTTTCTATTTCTCTTGAAATTTACCCAATTCATCACCACAACTTTTTGATTACATCTAATTTTCAATGTAAACTTATAAGACAAAACTTGCAGCAGCATCCTTATCCAATACAAACTAGACCCTAATTCATTATGAAGGCTAGCTAGGATTCACTATTGATATATATATATATATATATATGTGAATGATATGGACTTACATCTATTTTTAAGATTGATTAATATTTTTTTTTTCACGAATTTTAATTCATCACACCAAACTTATGAGTTTAAAAACGTGTTGACTTATCAATAGTTGGAATGTAATTATGATAATGACGCTGTATTTGCATAATTAATCAAAAGTCCCAAGTTTGAATTTATAGGCAAGAATGTCGAATATATCTCCTCCCTAAGTGGGCAAAAAATGGAAAAAGGATTTAAGTCACATCATCTGCTGTGAAATTGTGTAATTGATAAAGATGGTGATATATAGATTTTAGGGAAGACCAAGAAGACCCTTTCATTTACTCATAGGAAGCTTCTAATTGGGCCTGACTTTTAACCGCCTATGATGACACGAAAGAGACTCTTGAGATTTGTGGTTCTGCTGTTGTGGCGACTTGGAATTCAATTTGTTGACATTTATGGACCCATTGAATCAACCCTGGAAGATTAGGACAAAGAGGGAAAAAAAAATTTAGAATATAATTAAAGCTTCATATATGTGGTAGATGAAACAATGATAGCCAATCTTTTAATTAATTTTAAATATCAATACTAGTATGAGTTTTGAGAATGTTCTTCTAATTTTGGTCAGGTTTGGGTTAAGTTGAATTGAAATTATGTTTTACAAAATCATAAAGGGTTTAGCGTTATTAGGGTTGACCATCGAAAATTTTCTAACACACAACTTAGTATTTGAACTTAGATAAATAAGAACATTGAAAAGAATTTAAAATAGTAATTAATTATGTCAACACACTCACAAATGTCAAGATATGAAATATTTATGGATGAAAATCATTTGGTAAGCTAAGATGGCTTAATATAAATCTTTTAATTATAGATAATCAAATGATGTAAGTGGCCTTTAATTTGATGGTATTAATTTCACACATAAAGTATAAAGTAGGAATTTGAATCTAACAAATTGCTAAATTGTATTATATTAAATGAGTTATTGATCGGATTAGATTAAATCATCTCAAATCAAATTCATATGCACGTAATACTTTAGGACATTTTTCGAGATATTCATTTAACAAAGGACATATTTAAAATTCAGCCATGTTTAGTAATCGAATTCTTCGACAAGCATTTCATTTGTTTGTACGGTATGCGGAATCCACGCAGTCCCTGATCTTCATATCTTACCATATTCTTATTAATTAATGAAGAAATAAGGTCAAGAACCCATCATGATCAAATGAAGATACTAAAATACACAGTCAAAGTCAACCAAGTGGAGAACTAGACATCACCACATGGTAGAAGTCAAATCTTAGATGTTAGATGTTAGCCCCATCATGGCACCTTCAAATCATTCACACAGCCATGATATTGGCAATAGAGGTGGTGGTGGTGTTCAAGTTTGTTTAGGCCAAAAGATAAATTTTTCACGCATAGCGTCAAATGAGCTACCTAAATAATTCCAAAAAAAAATAAAATTCTTTTAATCAAGGATGTGATCAATGTGACTTTGGAATCAAGTCGATCTAAATGTGTATTTCAAAATTATTACTCCAAGAAAAAAATCATATGACTCGAATTTTAAAAGAATGCTATGTTAAAGTTATAAATTTTTTAAAATATCTTATACTATATTCTAGAATTTATAAGATGGCGTGAAGTGTTTAGTAAAATTTTCTAAACATCTTTTGAAAATGTAAGGAGATTCGAACTTATTTTTAAAATTTTAAAAATGTTTTTTTAATGGTTGATCATATTAATTTCAAATTATAACTACTAACATCGTATAAACTCTAAAATTTTATTTTATCTAAATACTTTAAAAACTTTTTTTTATAATAAGATGAATGTCTTGTTATTTCCAAAAACATCCGACAGAATGCAAAAACTTATAAAATTTTTTTAAATAAGTTTATCAAAGCACGCTCTTTAACTGTTTCAAGATTATATGCCATGCCTTAAAATTTATTTGATGGTCCACTGGGTTGAATGATCTTGGCAATGGCAAACAAGAGTTAGTGCAGGCGAGTGTGGTTTTTGCCAATTGCTAGTCTTCATAGAACCTTCATAGGTTTACTTGAACAAACAAAGATCTTGCATTGATCACCAATTTCTCAATCTCAAATCATAAGTAAACCTGTGGGCTGCTGAGAATTTTGGTAATCAGCTGAAGTTCTCAACTTCTCATTTGTGCTAGAAAATTGAGCTCTGCGTATTGATCAATATTTTTTCATGGGAAAGAGTGCAATTGCAACAACTAAAAGAAGTTTTGGTTGAGTCTGTAGGCTCTGAGAACACTATATAAGACACTACAAAATGATTTGTAATTTTTTAAGAAAAGACAAGTTTATCAACATTCAAAATAAGATGGTCTTACAAGTTTTCTTTTAAAAAAAGTAAGAGATTCCTACTTATTTTTAAAATTTTTAAAAATTTCTTTAATTTTAACCATATTAATTGCAAAATCGTTAGTGCTAATATTTTATAAGTTTCAAAATTTTATTTTATCCTAACATTTTAAGAGTTTATTATAAATTAAGATATAGCATCTTATAAACTTTAAAAATATTTTATAAAATATAGGAACTTGTAAAATTTTTTAAATAAAGTCTGCCACACACCCTCTAAGTCTTGCAAGAAAAGCAAATAAGTAGCGTATTGCAATTGCATTATGTATGTATTTTGCAAGTACTAGAATCCCAATAGGAAGTTTAAAGAATGATGATGGCAGATCATGTATTTAAGTATTATCTTGTCAGCATGTATTGATTGAAAACTTTATTTTGAAAAATAGAGAAAAAATAATTTATAAATTGTATCAAAACCCTCGATTCATTTGATACGAACAACACTTAGTATTACTATAAACCTTGTAAGGGGCTTGAAAAGAGATACATGACCATTGTGTGCCCACGGACAGATGTATGACATTCTCTTCATTCTAAACCTCAAGAGCAACTTTGAAAATCAAACCAAAACTCTAAAGGTGACTTCGAATTTTTCTCTTAAGAGAGATTTTGAAATTTCAGTTCAGTAAAAAGTGCTGGTTTTGAATGGTATATTGTTGAACACTGATTTGGAGCCCTCAGACGAACCACAATTAAATCTTGATTCCAGATGAGCATATAACAGAATCAGAATGTGATATTCATCAGTATAAGCAAACATTGTTTTTCAGCATTGTTCTCTGTTTCAGCTTAAACTTTTAAACCTTTTTTGGGCTGTAAGAGTTGATGAAGAAAAGGAAAAATCTTATAACAAAATGGACATACTACTATGTTGATGACATACCACTGGCGAAATCCCTAAAATAGTAAAACCATAATACAGCATGGAATGGTTCCGTTTTTACATGGCCTTGCAATTAGCCAAAAAAGAAAACAGAAAACTCATTCAGGACTTTGTATTTGACTCAGCAATGGCCGCGGTTTTCTTATGAAGCTCCACCTTGTTAGCACCTACAAGTTTGTCCAGCTGTCGTCCATCTCTGAGAAAAAAGAAGGTTGGAGTGGCTTTGATGTCCCATGAAGTACTGAATTCCTGCACCAGAATTCGGAAAAAAATATTCCCATATATCAATTGTTATATCATGGAGCATGTTTTATTTTAGTCTAGCATTCATCAGATTCTTGTGATAGTATTGTGTTTTTTTCCCAGGTTTTGAATGAAAGGGAACTTACAGCTAACTCATCAACATCAACTGTTAGAAACAAAATTGAGGAATATTTATCAGCAAGTTCGCGGTAAGCTGGTGCTATCTGTCTACAAGGATTACACCAAGATGCACTGAAATTCACCACCACCTGTTAAATAGCATAAGTTGAAAACTAGAGAAATTGCAGGAAGAAAAAGCATTTCTTGGGGCTCTTGATTTTCTTATAAAATAGTTAAAAGATGGGTGATTGACTAGATTTTTTCCATTGTTATTTATAATAAGCCTAAATGCATTAGAAAGCATAAGACTAGAAGCGCTTTCTCTAGAGAAAATCATATTTTGAAAACTTTTAGTATGCAACTTTACTAGAATGAAGAGGGTAGAAGAGAATGAATAGGAACAAGTTTACATATTACAGTAGCAACTTACAATTTTTCCATCCTTATTTGCTTCTGATGTCTCTTTCTCCCACTTCTCCATTGTAGTTATAAGGTGAACATTACCACCCGCTAGCTCTGGCGGAGTATCATTATTAGTACTTCGTTTGCATGACTGCAGTAAAAACAAATTCTTTATTTACCAGCTAAAAGGTTGTGAGGTAAAATTCTTTCAAGCCATAACAACATTTGGCTTAATCATTGAAAACACCATAGAGATCAAGTAAACAAAGCATTTGCTGATGCAGGAAGACAATTAAAGAAATTGAGAATTTGTTGTGCAAGGACCCAGTTAAAGAGACTGCCAACATGGAACATAGAACCTACAACTCGTGATTTGTTCTAATAGTATATGTAGTTTTAATCAATGAGGAAAATATGAAACTGACTCTTTATATTCAATACACTAGAAGTGTATTTCTATATATTAAAAACCAGTTCATTAAATATTATTCATTACTTCATTGTTCACTACGGAGAAACTCCAGTTTTGTTTTCAAGGAAAGTGGATACCATCAAAAAACATCTTTTCTAGTGATAATATATAAATCATGCAAATAAGCAGATAATCCCCCTCCCCCTCACCTAGCACAACCTTCAAATCAAATAAAAAGATAATCAACAAAACAGAGATAGGGAGAGAAAGATATGTTACCAGCACTCTCAGTTTGTCTAATATTTTATGGGACTGATGTGGAAGAAGAAATAAAAGTCCAGAAAACCTTAAAATGCACTGTTCCAGAGCAAGGATAAATAATCATGAAGAGAAAGTTGAAAGATGGTGCAGTCATTTCATCAACAACTAGCAATATTGAAGATAATTATTTTATACAACACAACCATTTGGAAATATTGATTACCTTAGTCCAGCAGTGTCCCATCGACTGCTCACAGCTGAACCCCAGTCAGAGGACTACAGCAGTGACCTGCAAGCAGAAAATCCATTAGAAATAATGTCTCAGGTAAGATCCAAGAAAAACTACTCAAAATCTCCTGCCCCGAGGGATTTATCCATAGAGGTGGCATAGTTCTACTGTTAGTTCCAATGGAAATTCTTAACATGATATTAAAAGTGACTGTCAACAAACGCAATAAGCTTAAGAGCTCCCAAATCAACCAAGGCCATTCACTGAGCATGCAAGCATGACCAAATGAAAAGCCGCAATTTTTGTCCCTTTTACGGTTCCTTTCTGATTCCAAATTCCATCACAGTTCACAATTGCCTTAAACTAGCGTAACACTCCTGAAATGGCTTGTAACAAACAACCCCATTTTGCACCATCAGAATCATTTATAATAAATTGATCTCAAAGGTGCAGATTCTCTTCATTTAATAAACAAGGACGCCCTAAATCTTTTCCAACTAATTGTTTGTCAAGCAAAGCATCTCCATCTGATCAAATTTTTGAGTATAAAATTCAGACAAGTCATTCCCCTAAAATCCTGATTTCTGCTTACACCACAATATGATTTATATAGAAAATTTTCATTTATAGGGAAGGCTGCTACATATGGTAATCTTGATTTGATAGCCAAAAAACCAAAAAAGAGCAGATCAAAGACCATGCAAAAAATGCAAGAGAATCATTCATTATCCGACGTATATGCGTACTTCCGTCAAATTTAGAAACGGAATAAATTTCCAAATAACCTGAATCATCATAAAATTCATGCATCAAATTTCCAGGAAAATCATACTAGCCCGCGTAATAATCATGATCATAGATCGATGGGGCACATTAGAAAAGAAAATCTACCTTAAGATTGTGCGAAGAAGAGGCCTTCGATAGAACAACATTAAAGGGGTGGTGGCCAGAGAAAGAGATGCCCAGATGAAAAGGATGAAAAAAATGCGGACAACTGAAAGAAAATGGGAAGCTGGTGGTGGTACGAGTACAGGGAGGCAAAAAAAAGCAGGTCATTGAATGAAAGCCTATTGTCATTTTCTTTAATTAATTTTTAAAAAGAAATAGCACAAATTATCTATTTTGTATTAATAAAATATCAGTATGTTTTTTTAATCATAGTAATGACCAACTTTTCGTGAGGAATTTTACTTGAAATTTTTGAAATGTTACAAGACGTCACAGACATCGTGTTATTTTATTTATTTTATTTTTTTATGAATCGAAAGCATCACAAATAATTTTGCATAATTATTTTATTTACTAATTTTTAGCTAGTGCGCAATGAGAAAAATAATTCCTAAATAAAATTTTTTTAGTAATGTATGTGAAAATAGTATTACATCTATGTTTGTTTTATCATCAACATGTTTCTAGTCCAAGTTAACAAAATTCTTCGAATTTTAGAACATTATTATTCGAAAGTATATCTCAAAAAATATGTCCAATTAGTAAATAAGTTTTTCAAAAATAATTCCTTAATTTTAATAATAATTTTTGCCAATTGATATCATAACTACTATTCCAGGAAAAAAAATATACCGATCAACCTAAATTTAAAATTTAAAATTTATTATTTTAGATGGAATTAAGTATAAAAAATTATAAGAATTCCAAGTTTATTTAGATTCATTCTATTGATTTATATTTTATTCTATTGGTTTTTTAAAATATAAACAACCACTGACTTTGGCTTAATTATTTTCTATTTATATATATATATATATATACATACATCAAAATTTTATTAAATATTGAATTTGGAAAGATGATGTAAGTTGAGCACTCCACGCTTTGACAAGTTAAGTTAAAAGATCAAGGTTTTACTAACCATTTATTACTTCAATTTTCTCAGCCCTGAAAGGCATGAATAGCTTTGGGTCACTTACTAATCATATAAAAGGGATATTGTTGAGACATATATATATATATATATATATATATTTGACTGAGTCTTTCTTTACATATGTTAAAATTAAAATAAGACTATTTTATAATATATAATAGAAACTAATAGAACCAATAGAAATAATAGTATTAAATTAATAAAAATAATATGGTGATATATAACATAGTAAAATTAATTAAAAGAAATTAAACTATCAAATTAACTAATAGAACTAATAAGAATAACGTAACTAATAGATATTAAACTATGAAACTAATAGAAACATTATAGTCATACACAAACTTACCTCTAAATAAATAATTTAAATTTTGTTTGTAAAGATTGGAAAAGTATATGAATACTATGAAATTTATAATTAAGAAAAGTAAAATATCACTTACCCAACGAGCAATCGCATGGATGTGCGTGTATGCATTTGAGTGAACTTTTAGGTAGCATAGACGGGTTGGGTTGGGTTAGATTGGGTTGGCGAAGGGAAGAAAAAGGGCGGCGTCTAGAAAAAAGGTTAGCTAGTGAAGTTTAATATTTGGTATCTTTTTATTTGGCTGACATCTGTATCTTTTTAATTATTTAAATATTTTTAATAAATTTATCAATGGTTATTGTATAGGGTGACCTACTTTGGCAGTTTTTTTGTGATTTTTATATTAATCTTTTTGAAAACCAATTTCTTCATCTATTATCCTCAAAGTTCGATTACTCCACAAGTCTCCCTCTTTCTTGCAGCTACTTTCCGATTGTGATCGTCAATTTTAAAAATTACCAATTTCATTCTGTTATGTTTTGTACTTTTTTCCGTTGGATTGAAAATTCAATATCTCTTTTGATTTTTCTCAAATGGCAGCTTGTTTTTCATTCTCAAACATCAACCCAAATTGCAAAGTTCACTTTTGTTTTCTCGTTCAATCCAAATTAGTAACGGTGGCCAGAAAGCTGAAAATTTTCAGGAGCATTGATTCCACATTCTCTAACCTAAAGTGAAGTTTCACTTTTATTATCTATTTAGAAATTTAACTTTAATTTGTTCTGTAACTTGGCTCGTATTGCAGTTTTAACTAGCCGTCTTCTTTGTTGATGTGTATATGTTTCGTTATATTTTTGTTTCTCTGAGATGGGGCTATACAAGGTCATTTGTTGAAGCGTTGGATAGATTAGGGGCTTGGTGGGAATGAGTGCACATTGCCGTTATCAACTTCTGGCGTGATTTCAACTCATGCAAACTGTGAATCTTTCGTTAATTGCGTCGATTTAGTTCCTCGAAATATGAAATGAATAAAGTCTAAAACCTAAAATAAACAACATTGTGTTGGAGTTTGCAATGTAGTTTATATTTTCCATCTCTTAATTACCTCGTCTTGTCCAATTTTATAAGAGTGTTGAAGTTTATTTCTGTTATGCTAATTATTTAATGGGTCCTCGAAACTTCTATCAGGACATATGAACTGAGTGAGGTTGAACTTTTTTTCTAATTTTCAAGATACTACTAGCAAGTGATTTGAGCATCACCAGCCAATTTTTTTTCTTTGTCCATTTTTAGTGAAGGGGAATTGAGAAAGTAGATATAATAAGTTAAACTAAGCCACACAGCCAATTCAAGTTTTGTTATTTGAAATGGGTGTAGTTTTATCCTTTCTTTTGGCCAAATTAGGATAAATCAAGTGGATAATATTCATTGTAAATAGACTAAGCATTCTAGATTTTTAATATCTACAGTTAATCTTATTTTCTGATCTCCATCTTAGACATTTCCATCATGTTCTTGTTGCATCTTTATGCTACATCCTTACCCCTCGTACTTTTTCCTTGTCACTTCAGCTGATTACACTAGTGAACATATGGATATTCTTGATTTAAATAGAATAAATATTTAAGATAATTTGTAGTTAAATTTTTTTAACTGAGTACTTTGTTTGTTCCATAATCTAAACATTTTCACACAAATTGATAAGGATATTAGGAAGTTATGCAGGGAGCACATAGAGTTATTATATTGAGAGAAACCAAGAAGAATGAGATTTAATATATTTTATGTTCCTGTATATAGTGATCCTTCTTTATGGGTTAAAATTTGCATCTACCATAAGATTCTCTATTTGAAAGTTCTAGTTTTATCTTTGTGTAAATGGGAAGCATAAGAGTATCAAATTGTCCCTCTATGGTTTGATGACAGCCTTGTAGAGGTGTTTATCATGGTATTGTATCAAATGATCATTAACACCTATTTTTCCTTCTTGGAAACAATGAGGATAGCAATTTTTCAAATAATTAGGTTGAAAATATGATGATAAATATTTGTTTTCGTGCATCCCCATAAGCCCGATTGTAAGTGAGTTCTTCAGGCTATTGATGATGTACAATGTTCAAAGTTGATTTTTGTTGGATGAATTTTAAATCTTCAAACCATGTCTTAGAAAGCCAATATACCCATTTATCTTAGTTTAAAGGTCAAGGAGTCCTTATTTTGGCTTAATTTCTAATGACCTCTTCATTTTCTATTTCATTTTATCTAAGCCAAAGAGAAAATGAGAAGAACTTGTAATCTATAGTCATTGCTTTATAATTTTCCACTAAAAATTTCATGCTAAATTATGTTTAATGATATTTCCTTTTTATTATTGCCTATATTATTAGATGCTCCCCATCATGGTCTGAAAAATTTGTCGATTTCAACTGTTCGAATACACTGCTAAATTTTAGAGATACCATACTTTTACTACCATTAATATTAAGAAAGATTTGCAAAAAAATAAAATAAAAAATATATACATAGAGAGCGAGAGAGAGAGAGAGCTTCTAATTTGAGCTAATTTTAATTGTTGTGCCTTATACCAATAATTGATGCTAAAGCAAAGGCAGACAAGATTTTAATGTTGTAAAGTAGAATATATGACATTGGGCTACATTATTTTCTTGACTTGGGCCATTATTGGCTTGGCAATTATAACAAACCCTCAAATTCATAAATAGAAATGCACCTAAAACTTTTTTAGTTCTTAAACGTGTACATCAAAATGTATTTCTCTGCAAGTAAGCCAATGATTTATATAATTCACTTCGAATAATGGTCTCTTTTCCATCTTTGTTTGGCCAAGACTAATACTTATTATATTCTCTAACTAATATGTCCATTTTCAAGTTCAAAAAACTTTGAAAGGTTGGACTTCCTGGAAATTGAGTAGAGATAAAGAGAAAGAAATTTGCTTATACTGGCTGCATTAAATTCTGAGAGTGGGAAGGTATTAAGACCACTTTGTTTAATAATTAAAATAGCACTAAAGTACACGTGATATTCTTTAGTCAAATGGACACATGAAAGACTCTTCTCCCAATTATTTTTAAATATGTAATGCCTTTATTAAATCTTAGAAAAAATATAATTAAAAAATATAAGTTTTTGATAGTGATGCGTATGCATCCCCAACCTGAGCTAAAGTGGTCATGAAGGCCATGATTGGAAAGTCATTCAGCTGATCACCCCCAACAGATAAGTCGAGCTGAAGTCAAAAGAAACAGTCGACATGAAGGCCTGAAGTACCCGAGCTGATCTCAGAGGGAACAACCGAGATGAGGTTTTGAGATGCCCAAGCTAATCTCAGAGTTGCAGTTTTAGCCCCCCACACTAGAGAGACAAGGAACGTGGGCCACATGTGGCACCGTGTTGATCAATTTTGATGAATGTGGATAATTAGAAGTTTAGTGGGGGGGTTACAGCCTTAGTTAGTGGGGTTCTTAGCTATATAAAAGGCCTTGTACGAGATTATAGAAGAGAGATTTACTAGATTATTAGAGAGAATACAAAATTACTTTCTTTTGCTTTCAATTGGTGCTCTGTAAAATTATTCTTTTGGCATCAGATAGGATACATTGTATTGAGATTTTTAAGCATAATTTTTAAAACTTACCTACTTCATTCATGGTCTAAGCTAGCCAAATTTTCATGCTACTCTTTTTATGGATTGTAATATTTCAACTGCAATATATGGTAATTTTTATTGAAGGTGCCTTGTGATAGTAACTACAATTCATTAAAAAGAAATTTTGATAACTCAAGGGATTGCAACTTTATTACTATGAATCCTACCTTCGTTTATTAACAAAATTTAAGTCTACTTGAAAGGACTATTTTAGACATTAAAACAATCTATATCTCAAACTTTGAGTTAATGATTGAAAGTACACTACAAATTAGTAACTATCACTGCTATCTAATTCTGAAGATTTGAGTGAAAATAACAAAGAAACAAGGTCTGCATGACCATCCAAGCATAAGATACTTAGGACTCTATTACAAAGATAATAATTAATTGTTTGATACATCAACAAAATTCTAAATGTGCATATTGATATTTTTATGAGAAACATTTTTCTGGAAGTAACTATATTATGTAATATATGGACTTTTTGTGTGCAAAATGTGCAATATCATATGCATAATTTGAACTCTATTCCATAGGACATGCAATGTTTAAGCTTGTCACATAGATTTGATAAATCCATTGGGACCCCATTTTGGTCAACCAATCCCGCATATAAACTAAGACCGATATTAGATGTTGTATGCGGTTGTTGTGTTCCACTTGCAAGGATCCCAAATTTTTTATGAACTACCCAAGGAGTTGTAGTAATTTAAGTACCCTCAATCTACAAAATCATGTTTTTTGCATCAAAATAATGAATTAACTGCAATATTATACTCCTATCAACACTTTTTATCTTAAGCATAGTCATTGCCCCAAAACCCGTGCTCTCGATTGCTGTTATTTGTTCATTCGTGAGCCCATTGTTTTCATCCACAATATTATGGAGTGACTTTTTATGATCGAACTTCTTTCCCTACTATTATCAAGTACTATAGTTTAGAATTTTCAACATAAATTAGTATACAACACAATACCAAACTTTGAAAAAATAAATAAATAAAACTTCTAATGGCGTGCCTCATTGAAACAAAGGTCATGAAACACAAATATATTTAGGAATTTGCAATGACAATACAAAATATTTTGAAATTTATGATGCAAAGTTGATAGGGTTTACTCGCATTTTCATTCAATGGTGAACATATGTTATGTCTTTTGGCCATTTGATTAGCTGCTTTGGTTGCATCCCAAAACAAGTTCATTTATAATCCACATTCTTAAACATTGATGTGGAAGTGGCTGGTGAATTCATGCTCAACATCGACCCTTTTGTGGATGACAGGAGGCTACCATATTAAGGCTAAATTTGAATGACGAGGCATTTCTTCGTTTTTGTTGTTGATCCAATGTCATCTTCCATTTGTTAGCTCCTACATCTACCAACAAAATCGTAAAGTCTCAGTATTATATATTATCTAGTAATCTCACACTTAAGCACAACAAATAGAAATTTTTTTGAATTTTCAACTTTGATAATTCATATAGTAAAACTTGGCGAATTCATTAATGTACTTAATCTATAATAACAATTTTGTTTTATTTTTTTTTCAGAAATAGAAACTTTACCCATGTGGTATTAAATTCTCAAACATGTCATAACTAACCTTAATCAAAATTGCGTTTAAGATATGTAACCAAGCGGTGGCAATGAAGAGCTATTGTTTTAAAGCATCAAAATACACGACAATGATTTTAATATGTGAGATTGAAGTTATGGTTTTAAAGCGTAAAAGTAGACGATTAAACTTTTGGTATTCTAATTGCTTATTTGGAAGTGTACACGGACTACTTTGCAAAAATGAAGGAGATAAACGACTCACTATGTTCATGGACAATTAGAATATAAGATTTCTAATATAAATTGCATTTTATAGAAATTTAAATACATGTAACACACATAAATCTCACAAGTCACAACAAATGGTATCATGAAATAAAGAATATCATTTAGTAACTCAAAGTGAAACACTTATTCACCTTGTCAGACACAACTTCGGGAGACGAATTGAGAAAGAAGATATTCTTAAGTGTAGCCAAGTTTGGTAGAAATTTAGGTTGATTTCAGTAGATGAAGTACGACAAATTGAGAAGTGGATTGTAATAGAGTATAGTTCTCGTACAATTTAGACAATTATAATAGATTGTTTAAAGTACAAATTGTGACTTCAAATAGGATGAACTTATATAGAGAATCATTTCAAGCTATGGATTAGGGCAAATTATCGAGAATTGAATTCAAACTAAACAAATATTTGGAACTAACTTACCCCAAATCTTTTGTAACCAAATTGGAACATAGGGTTGGAATTGGAATAGAGAGTTGAGATAAACTCATAATGATCAAGCGCATAAAATTTCTTATTTTCATTGGAACTTAATTTGAATTCAAATGAGGCAACTTAATTTAACCCATCTTGATAAGATATGAATCTTTTGTGACCGGATTAGAATAGAGAGCTAATACAAATTGGGAGTGATCGAATGCAAGAAATTTCTATATTTTCTCCAAAATTGAATTTGAATTCAAACGAGGTTAACTGACTTTCCCCAATTTGCTACAGTATGAATCTTCTACAAGGAATTGATAATTGAGATAAACTGAAAGTGATTGAGGCACATAATTTGAATTTGCTATCACCAAGTTGGAATAGAGAGTAGAGAGAAACTGAGAGACCAACCGGCTAGCGCACACTATCTTCCTTATTTATCATTATTGTTTAATTTTATATATTATTTATTTTGTTAAATATAAAAATTAATAAATGAAAAATATTATTAGGTATTTTTTATTTATTTAAAACATAATAGTAGTTTTGTTAAATATAAAAAGTTAAAAAAATAAAATATAAAAATATTTACTAATTTTTTAATCTCGGGAGTAAGCTCATGGGCTTTCGGATAATCATAGATGAATTTGAATTTAATCAAACTGACTACTCTTCTTATAACTTTATTCTATAATAAAAATTTTCTAATAATATCACTAGTTTAGTCTTCAATTTTAGCATTTTTATATAATAATACATATGAATAATAATAAAATTCTGCTGACAAATATTGATGATTGTGTGTTCTAGTTGAATTTGCAATTCATCTTAGAAAGCATGAATTCAAATACAAAAATACAATTTCTTTTACATAAAAAAAAATGTTTAGTTAGTGATAAATTTCCCCAAACGTGATGTATTAATTTAAATTAGTTGAACTAATATAAATTATACCCAAATTTATAAAGTTTGCACGGTTAAGGTGATATCTAGATTGCCATCTATACAATGAAAAAGATAAAATTGTACAAATTCATATGGCAATTTTATTATATAATTAAATTGAGTATTTATTTTCTATTTTGTTGTTATTATTCTTTTGTAATTATTTTAAAGTGGTAATTTATATATCAAACACTATTTAACCACATGATTCATAGATACATAATAATAAGTAAATTATTTTGAAAATGTTATCAATGTCCCTCTATATTTTGCTAATACATAAATCCAAAAGATGATTAACATGGCAAAGTAGAAAACTATCATTAATTATCCTCTTTATGCGTAGTTAATAGTATATTAATTATGATCAGGGCATTATGCATTTTTAAAAAATCATCCAATCAGTAGAAATTAATTTTGACGCACTAGCAATACGACATTATGGAATATAAACTAAATTAATTCATGAGATAAATAGGCTGAGAACTATATTCTAGTTTGTTATTATGATATATTTAGTAGTTATTTTAAAAAGTTATATTATATATTAATATCTAACCCATGCACATAATTCATAAAATGTACATTAATAAGTTAATTATTTTGAGAATATTGCCGGTGTCCTATATACACTTTGTGAATACATGAATCCAACACAAGCTATAGGCATAGCAAAATAAAACTACCAATTATCCTTATCGCGGTTAGGAGTAAAATAACATGTTAAATATTATTGATTATGATGTTATGCACTTTTTGGAAAAATATTTAATCAACATTAATCAATTATGAGTGACTAGTGATCTCATGAGATCATGGAATATGAATTAAATTATTTTACAAGATAAATAAAGCATCAATAAGTTAAGATATATGATGAATATGCTTTAAATTATGTTGATATTATGAAATCAAACTAAGTGTAATTACATCTTTGTAAGTAACTAATATATATAAGTATATAGATATATATATTTGTAATTTTTAGTGTACAGTACTAATTCTAGTTTTACTCAACATTGATGATTTTTTTAAAACTCATTTATTTGTTATACAAATATTTTATTTTCAACTAAACCATACCGTTTTAGTGATTTTGGGAAATTAATTAGTTTGAATAACATGTTTTGGTAGTACAAATGGAGAACGTGTTTTGAATGATGTTACTTTTGGTTTTTATTAGAAGAAAAATAAATATTAATATAGATACTTTTTCATGTCAAACTTTATTTTATTATTATAGTGATAGGATAAATTGTAAAAATAGGAATGTAAATAAAGCCATTTTGTAAAAGAGGATCGAAATAAAGGTCATGGCAAAACTAGGACCATAACTATAAAAAATTAAAAAAATTGAAAGGGACAATGCTCTCCGAAAAGCATAGTCAGCCAGTGCCGGATTTACTGCCAAAGATGTGGGGTCAGTTGACCCCAGTTGTTATTATATATATATTTATTTAAAATGATGGATATATAGTATTTTGACCACACTTAATATCAAAATGACCCTAGCATAATTGGTTGTCGGTTGGAATGTGAGATCAATGCGCTTGAAGGTCATTGGCTTGAGACCCTGCTGTCGCACCCACCCCTTTGTTTTATCACTTGCGTAGTTAACTAAAAATTGAGGCCAAAACGACATCGTTTGGCCCCTTGAAACTAAATAAAAATAATATTAAAAATGGGTCAAATGTTAACTTTAGACTTGGCCTCCACACTTAGCCACTTCAACTCTTTTTCTCCAATCTCTCTCTCCCCACCCAGAAAGCAGCAAAATAGAGCCCCACGATGCTGTCCCCTGGTCCCCACCACCAATATTCTAAAAAATTCTCTCTCTCTCTCTCTCTCTCTCACACACACACACACAATATTATCCACCACTTGGGACTTAAAAAGGATATTTTAGGCCAAAACAACGTAAGTTATTTGCTTTTCACTTATTTATTTCTTGATTTTTGTATTAGAAAAGTTAGGTTTTTTTTTTTTAATTGTTAACTTGTTTAGCTTTTTGTGTGTGCATATTTTAATTGTTAACTTGTGATTAATTGTTATGTAAATGATGATTATTGCATTTGATAAAAAAAGTTAGGATTTTTTTTAATGGGTAAAAAAGGTTAGAGTTTAATCAATTAAAATCTAGGATAAATTGATAATGTCAATTTATTAACTTTTTGTACATGCACATTTTAATTGTTAACTTGTTATTAATTGTTATGTAATTGATGTGTATTGCATTAGATAAAAAAGTTAGGATTTATGGTTAGAATTTAGAAATTGTGAATATTTATGAATTATGCATTATGAAAGAAATACTAAATTAATTGTACTTAAATTTATTTTACAGTGTTTACATGTCGATGGATAAGTTTTTCACCCAAATTTTGAAGTTTGGAGGCTCTATTTCGTCTTCACAAAATTTTCCTATCTTTCTAGAAAGTGTCAATCAACCAGAAAATCCGTCTTGCAACCATAATTTGAGATCACAATTTCTTGAAAAATAAAGTCAAGGAGTTGATTTAGACTCTTTAAAGGCCAATCCCTTAGAAAGATTATCAATTTTGAAATATAACTTGAATGATCGTGATACAGTAAGAAGATTATATATTCAAAAAGATCCTTGTCAACCACAAAATCACAATTTTCCCCAAACTAAAATGTCTAGTGTGATGCGTCGATTTAATTGTAAGTGGTTCAATATTCATCCTAATTGGTTGGAATATAGTGTATCATCAAATGTAGCCTTTTGCATTCCTTGTTATCTATTTAAAGATGAAGATGTACATCAATGTGGGGGAGATGCATTTTCAACTAAAAGATTTTGGGCTTGGAATAAAAAGGAAAGATTTGCTACTCATATCAATGGGCCTAATAGTGATCATCACAAATCAAAGAAGAAGTGCAAAGATTTGATGCAATAGAGTCAATCCATTCAAGGAGCTTTGGATAAGCAATCAAGCCAAGCTAAATTGGAGTATCAGATACAATTAATTGCGTCGATTAAAGTTGTGAGACTTCTTTTAGGTCTAGGAATGGCATTTCGAGGTCATGATAAAAGTGTATCATCATCAAATAAAGGTAACTTTCTTGAACTTTTGAGATACTATACAAAAAAATTGTGAAAAAGATGTTGCTGCAATATTGAAAAAAGCACCAAGAAATAATAAGCTCACTTGTCCAACAATACAAAAAGAAAAGGTCATCATAGAGGATTTAAATGGTGATTATTTTAGTATACTTGTTGACGAATCCCGTAATAATCATCTAAGGAGCAAATGGCTCTTGTTTTGTGATATGTTGATAGGAGAGGATTAGTAATGAAGTGATTTATTGGGATTCTTCTTGTTCGTGATACTATTGCTTTATCTTTAGCAGGAGTTGCTTCATTGCTTGCTCAACATTCATTAAGTATATCATATATGAATGGTAAATGCTATGATGGAGCAAGTAACATGTAAGGTGAATTTAATGGACTTAAAGCTTTAATTCAATGAGAAAATAGGTTGACCTTTTCAATTCATTGTTTTTCTCATCAACTTCAATTGACTCTTGTTGGGATTAGTAAGAAAAAATTACAAAATAGGACCATAAGTGAGGCCATTTCGCGAAAGATGACAAGAATTGAGAAGCAGTAAAAAAGATAACCAATCTTAAGAAAGAGAACATTAAGAAGCAACAAAAAAATAACCATATAACATAGAAATATAACTTGAAATTTGCCTAATTCATAAAAAATGACTACCAACACAAAATCAAATGAAAACTTACAAAGCTAGAATGCTACAGAATTTAATCGATTTATCCAAAAATGACTAATGATGCAAAATTGAATAACTTGGCAAGCTTGTATCAGGTGAAAATTGACGATATTACTCCTTATTTCAATTTTATGTATTATCTTTTTTGGTACTCCTTAAGTTTGGTTATATTTTTTGTTGCTCTTTAATTTTGGTCTTCTTTTGTAAAATGGTCTTCCTTATTGTCTTATTTATGTAATTTTTTCTTTATCATAATACATGTAGCATATGACAAGGTATGAAGTTATGCTAGTAGAGCGCCACACAAGCATATTTCAGCATTGAATGTGCTTGCCAACGAGTTGACTATGCTTGCCAATGAGTCTTGTCCTTTTTTTTGACTTTTTTATAGTTATAGTCCTAGTTTTGCCAGGGCTTTATTTTCAATCCTTTTTTTTTTAGTAAAATGGCTTTATTTACGGTCCTATTTTTATAATTTACCCTATAGTGGTATAATAATTAAAAATATATATACATTAATTTAATTCAATGTTTGAAATATATATAGTTTCCATTGATGTAATTAATGATTTGATTTGAATGGAGAACTAAAATTTTGGAGAAATATTTCAACTCATTTATAGAGAATAAAAGAATTCTCGGAGTGAAGCTAAATAAAATATTTCTTATATGTATTTTTATCATTGTACAATTTTGCTTATGTTATTAGGAAAGATTCCATTTAGACGAATACATATCGTGATCTAATTGTAGCTTGAGCTCTTAAACTCAACTAGCATCTAAACAAAGGAAAATATATTTTAAAGGATTCTAATTATAGTTATGGGTTGTAATGTGCTTATGTATAAGTAAAACATTTTTTAATATTAGGATGGATACCATCATTACATAATTATTTTATAAATTAAATAAAAACATAATATTTTTGATATATTTGATAGTGTACCTTTTTACATGTCTCCAATATAATAAGTCTTTTTAAATATTCAAAGAAGTTTGTGAGTGTTAGCATGATTTGAGGCTGCATGATTTGAGGCTGATTTCAGTTAGCATGATTTGAGGC
Organism: Jacaranda copaia; assembly: GCA_014898725.1. Lineage (NCBI taxonomy): Eukaryota > Viridiplantae > Streptophyta > Magnoliopsida > Lamiales > Bignoniaceae > Jacaranda > Jacaranda copaia. The sequence continues at coordinate 212,190 of JACGDI010005826.1, forward strand.
TGCATGATTTGAGGCTGATTTTTAGTTAGCATGATTTGAGGCTGTTAGCATGATTTGAGGCTGATTTCAGTTAGCATGATTTGAGGCTGGATTAGCATATTTCCTTTTTTCATTTTCTCACAACTCTTGTATATATATAGGTGCCACTCTTTGTACAAATTCAGAAAATGATATACACAGAAATATATTTTCTCCCTCCCTCTTTCATGGTATCGGAGCTATTTTTTACTGTCTGAAATCTGTCTCCATTTTTTTTTGATATCTGATATCTGATATCTGTCCCTGCCATACCCTTTTTTGTTCTGTTACCAACAACTTCTCCATCATGGACAAATCTGATGTTGTCAAGCCAATAACAACTATTCTGACAGGCTCCAATTATAATCTCTGGGTACAGGGCATGAAAAGCTTTCTGATTGGTCGTAAACTCTGGCGAATTATTACCGGGGATATCACCAAACCCAGAAAAGAAGAAGCAGAATCTGATTCCAAATTTGCTGACCGTCTTGAAGATTGGGATAGCAAAAATCATCAGATTATCACTTGGATCCGTAATACCTCTGTTCCATCTATTCATATTCATTTTACTGAGTATGAAACATCCAAGGAAATATGGGATTTCTTGGCGAATCAATATCGTACTACTGGTCTTGCTC
>JACGDI010005826.1:212945-231673 GCA_014898725.1 Jacaranda copaia
ATTCAGAAAATGATATACACAGAAATATATTTTCTCCCTCCCTCTTTCAGTGAGAAATAAAAAATAATTAAAATTTATGTTTTTGGTAAAACTATTGAACACGACTACATTTGGAAGCAACTATTGACGTTAGCTTTTTTAATAAACATTACTTTGAATACTATTTTAATATATTTTTTTTATCAACAATTTCATTTTCATGAGTGCAAGGTATAATTCATGTTTATTAGAAAGTATGATAATTCATCATGTGTCCGTTCAATTTGAATTTTTTTTTTTTAAAAAGAAGATACAAATAGCATATTTTCTTTAGTTAATACTGAAACAGATAAGAGATATATTTTAATTCCTTATTCAAAAAAAAAAAAGAGAGATATTTTAATTTATTTCAATTAAAAGTGAAAAATATGACCAAATTACCTTCTTTCAATAATTAAATTTGACTAGTGCAAATTGCACCCTAATTGTTCCTTTTTTAATTCTCATTTTAAAAAATTTGATTTATTCTTATACATATTTTAGCAATATAAACGGATATTAAAATGAAAAATTTTACATTGTCCACATTGAGGTACATTTTATCAAATCCCATTAAATTTTAAACCTATTTTGTGCGAAAAAATTGGACTTATATAATTTAATTACGATATATTTGACTGTATGTGTTTTAAATATTTTGTTAGTTTTTATATTTCATAAGGCATATTTAAAATTGTAAGACATTAACTTGTGTTTTAAAATAAATTTTCAAATATTGATTGGATAAAGTATGATAATAAGTTAAAATGAAAATCAATGATGATTTATAAAAATATTAATTTTTAGGTTCAAATTTAATAATGAACTAAATTAAAAACAAATCTATATGTTAAGCTTCTTTTATAGATGAATACGATTTATTTGGACCTTTCTAAAAAGTTTTAATAATCAGCGAATGAGATGCACTTAGCTTAATGAACCAAATACATACAATTAAAACCATATAAACACGTCATGGTAACTTGATAATCAAGTGGCAGGTAGGGGTGGAAATTGTGTTGTGTTGGGTTTTTTCGTGTCGGGCTGAAGTGGAGATATTGCAAAATTGTGCTTAACTCGAACTTAACTTGAAAGTTTTCGTGTCAACCCAAACCCTATCCATTTTAATATATGATTATTTTTCATTAATAATTCATCTAAAAAATCTACAAATTTTATGTTCAATTAAAATCTTAATAAAATAATCAATTTAAACCAAAATTTTGAGAAAAATCAACTTATATAAAAAAATTAGAAAAAGTCAATAGTATACTCTAGCAGCCCAACTTTTGTACCGTAGAGCAATTTGATAATTAACATTCATTTAATTTCCTCTACAACATAATAATATACAAATTTTCATGTTAAACCAAAAATTTTGCACAACTTAATTTTAACAACAATGAAATCGAATTCCGGCAAAGAAATATAATTCATCTCATTCAATAGTTAATAATCATCTCAACATCACCAAATAGTCAAGATTTATGTAATAAGTAATAATCATTAATTTTTATAAATCAATCTAGAGTTTAATTGTTAAAAAATAACAAGTCATTACTTAAAAATACAAAAAAATATAAGATTATTATCGTGTTATCAGGTAACCCAAAGCCCAACCCGAACCAATCCAGAATTTTTGTGTTATTTATCGGGTTGACCCAATATCAACCCAACCCAATAACCTCCAATTCAAACCTAATAATATCGTGTCGATTTTGTGTCGTGTTATGGTGTCATGCAAAAAATTGCCACCTCTAGTGGCGGTAGTTTTAACCTACTCAATAAGTTGTAGGTACTCTCATAGATAATATGCTTAATATTAGGTAACTTATAAGGGTGCCTAATTTTAGACAACCCTGAGAAAGGAAGGAGCAAGGTATGGGCTATTAATGGGTCGGATTTAGATCGGATCTGTCATATCCGAATTTGAATCTAATTAACAAAATTCATATCTGAATCCGACCTGAAATCCTATAATATTTTTGCTAATGAGTATCATATCCAAATCTGATGAATATCCAAAATTCGATTAAAAAATTTGATCCGATCCAATTTCTTTTTTTCTTTTTTTCTTTTTTCTTTTTGAATTTTATAAAAATATTGTATTTATAAAGTAAATATATGCCATATTTGAATTATTAACAACTTTTTATTATATATTAATCAAAAAATTAAATATTTAAATACTAAATTTCTATTTCACATGATATTAATGCATAGATAAATTATTATTTGTTATTATATTTGATATTTTATTAATATTTCTCTTATTTTTTAAGTTAAAAACTCAATATTAATAGTATAATATAGACGGCAATATATATTAGTTTAATATGATATATAGATTTTATTTTAATATCTTTATTGATATTATTCATAAGAGCATTAATTTAATAAAAAATATTAAAGTTTGGATTCAAATTTTTAACGGATAGATTGCTTAATTTTATATCCAATCCACTTATTTTGAATATTTATAATCAAATTTGATCTATCAAACATTTTAATCGGATAAAAATTTTAAAATTTAAATTAAATTCGGATTAAAATCTGATCAATTAATAGCCATAAATGTATGCATAGATAATTTCTATCTTTATTCATTTTTATTTTTTTAAATTTTTATTTATTTTATTTTAATCAATAACGAAATTTAATTAAATTATTTTAAGTACATTTGTCTTTAAAATTATATTGTCTAATGCAATAGATTTAGATTTTTATCTTTATTTTTAAAATTTTTCAAACCACATCACCACAACCATGCATTATTGATATCGAGTGTATTTTAATAAAAATCAATATCTGAGACGAAAAATGACTTTAAATAATAAAAAATTGAAAAACAGACAAATTATCTTATGTCGGGGTGCTCGTCGCAGTGGTCATTCACCAATCATATTTAAGTTTAGACGCACCTGTGATTAACATTACAAAACTCGTTGAAATGACTAATACATCCTCGATGCAACTTGTGCTCAGCATTACCTTAGAATTTAACTAGAGTGGATCCTCACTAAAACATGGTTTTTGTTGTTATCCTGCACAGAGCACCAGGATACCCAAGAAGAAAGATAATTAAAAAGAAAAGCCTGGCACTCCTGCACACAATCCAGAATCCCGCTTGGGAAGAATCTTTGGTACACTTATGAAGAAAAAAGTCACAGGCCCTAAAAGCAGCTACATCAGAACAAAAAGGCATTCTCAAAATCTGGCAGCATTGCATCATCCATTTCTTACGTTCCAAGAATCACAGAAACATTTCTCAAAAGACCTTAACTCTATCAAGGTGTATTCACATTGGAATCCTTAGACCTGCTGTCCTCAGATGATGGCCTGTTCTCCATCTCAGGATGTCGAATTTCCTCAATCATCCTAACAACTTCATCCATCGTTGGCCGCCTATCAGGCACATGACAGTGCAATCTGGAGCATCTGCACCGGCTCCTCTTCAATGTTCAGAGTCGAAGACATCAGCCGACCATTCGTTCCTCACAACGGACCTCACCCATCTAGGAAGATCGACGACATCATCGCAGCTGGAGTACTGGCTTGGACATTTTCCTGTAAGAATCTCCGGCAGGAGGACTCCAAAGCTATAGACATCAGATTTTAGGCTGGCCTTCTGAGTTACGATGAGTTCTGGAGCACGGCAGCCGGCCACTTGGTTTTTGACACGTGTGTAGTTTGTTAGAGGACGTAGGCCAAAATACGAGACACAGCCACCAAGACCACCTCTGAGGAGTATGTTTGAGGACTTGATGTTTCCATGGGTGAGTTCAGCCCCAGCTTCAGAATGGATGTGGGCTATACCCCTTGCTGCTCCAAGTGAAATGTTTAGCCTGGAGTTCTTCCTGCACCTCTGCTGCCTGCTGTCGTGTGGATTCTCAGGGAGAAAAGTCACAATGGCAAAATAAGAATAATGCGTTATTGTTTTGGATGATTCGCAACGCACCGGGTGTATGTGAAATTACCAAAATACCCTTTTGAAATGCTCGTGTCTGATAAGAATGGAGATTTCGAATGTTTGTGATGGAGCCTGGATTTCTTGACACTATCGGGTTTTATTAGCTCTGTGGGCTCAGATACAGCCACATGTACCTAGTAAATCATCGTGGCAACATCATAAATAACTTATTTATTGCATTTGAGAGGTAATTTAGCTATCTGAACTTTTACTAACTTGTCATTTTTGGACTAAGTTACAATCTTTGTCCAATCACTACCTTAAGCATCTGAAGGTTTCACTGGGCAATTCACCCTAACCTATCTACTGTTTACATGACAAGTGGAGTTCGAGATCTAACCCCAGAATCCTGTCCAAATTAAAAGCAAAATGCTCTTACCCGCAAGATCAAATAAAAAGGCTTGGCTGTGGTTGAATACAGATTAAAGTTCATTAAGTTCCCTGCGGTTTCTCATTAAGCAGGTTTAGATTCAACTTTATAATCATGGTTAGCAGGAACGGTTGTGGGAATCGGAACGGAGGGTGAGGTTCTAGTTCCATTGCAATGTCGCAAAATGGTCGCGGGGGTTCTGCATATTTTTGTTATTAAATTACTTAAAAAATTCAAATAAATTATGAAAAATATAAAAACAATTAAAACTTTATATTTTGCTTGCATAAATAAGAAATTAGTTAACATAATTTTGGATATCACAAATTAATGTTATAGATTACATTAGCTTAACGAAGCTCATAAATATTAGAAAAACTATTATACAACAAATAAGGATAAAAATAATTATAATAAAATTAATTTATTACTAGTACCAAATGAAGTGATGATGGGGTACAAAATCATAATTACCTGTCTCAAAAAACTCAAAAATCTTCAAAATAACATCAGTCAACACTATCTAATTTGACAATTAAATATGTTTAAGTTGCGTTTTAAATTTAAGGCAACGTTGCATCATTTCATACTTCAATGGTATTTATTAAAAGCTATCGAAGGACAAGAAAGAAATGACATTCATTTCTATAGCATTGATGGACAAGCATAATCATACATGAGATTGTTCTTCTTAAAAAGAAAAAAAAAAGAAGAAAGAAAGAAAGAAAGAAAGAAAGAAAGAAGGGCATTTCTACGGCGTATGATTATATTTATCTCATATGAGGTATCATTAAATTAAATGATATATATCTTTTTACAATAGATTATCGTTAATTTTACAATAAGTTGTTGGTTTGCATCTTTAGTTCATTAAATGTTTGGTAAATATTTAAAAATAATAATTAAAAAATATTTTCAAAAAAAATTATTGTATTAGATAACACAACTTCATAATTGTGAATTATATATTTTATAATATTAAAAAAATAAACATATTTAAAATAATATAGTTGAATATAATTATCTTTATTTATTAATTAAAATAAAAAAATAAAGAACAAATATAAAACTATCATCTTAACAATATAATTTAGTTTTAAATGAACAATTTAATTTTTATCATTTTAAATCAATACAATGAGTTAAAATAATAATTATTTTGGATTAAAGCAAATAATATATAAAAACATAAATATATTTAAAATAATTTGATTAAATAAATAAATAAATAAATTTAAATATTAAAAAAAAAAACCACCCTTCTTCTTCCCAACAACACTCCCACCCCGACCCCCACCCCCAACAAGCCCCCCGCCAGGCCCCAATCCCATGATTCCCATCCCGCTAGCCTGCTCCCCACCTTTCCCCACCAGCCACTAGTGAAGGAAACTCGATTCCGCACCATTGTCATGTTTCCGTTTCGTACTAGCATGCCATCCTGATTTATCGGTCTAGAATGGCCGTTCCGACGATAAATTGGCCCCTTCTCGCCGTTCCAACAAGAACTCTGTTCCACGTAGGTGCAACGGAACGCCGAAGACCGATCAGATTTTGATCCGGCTGTTCCGGCGGATAAACACGGTTTCGGGCGAACCATGCTCATAATAGTGAAGGATTTCTGCCAATGATAGAGTTATATACTTTCAAAGCCAGATTTAACTGTGAAATTCAAAATGGTTTCTGATTTATATAGCAAGAATTCTTGCAGATAATTGACAAGAAAGCATACCGTGCAGGGCAGCGGCCAAGCTGCGAGCAGGCACGTATTCATGAACAAGAAGCATCTCCTTCTTGGAACAATAACAGGCAAGCTGTTGGACGACGTTTGGATGCCGGCCAAGTCTACTCACAAGCTCCATATGTTGAGCAAATTCCTGCTTTCCAACTGTGACTTTCTTCAGTCTTTTCACTGCAACAGTTGTTGCTTCATCCAGAATTGCTTTGTCGGTTGAACCAAGGCTCCCCTTCACAAGAACTTCGGCTGATGCCTTTAGCAAGTCCTTAAGATCAAAGCTAAAACAACATCCTTCAAAAGCCACTAGATTTTTTTTCTCTGATCCTTGCACTGCAGTTCCAAAATCCTCAGACTTCAAATTTTTGTTCCTCCCACCATTAGAGGCCTTAACTGTTATTTCACAGCAGGACATACCAACATAAAAATAAATATACAAATCAGATTATCAGAAATTAGAACAGATAATTATAATTGAGGCGGTACGTGCATTTTATCAATATGAAATTCAAATCAAGCATGCAATATCATATTTAATACATATAACATGTGTTGTCAAAATTAAACATATAGCATGCGTGTTAAAAAAATATACGTCAAATTTAAGGTAAATCAGAATTTAAGCAATTATTTAATCAGATGCGAGTTCAGGAAAAGTTAAAATTCATATATCAACCGAGGCAATAAAACAATAAAGCATGTGTCAGTTTTATCTAATGTAAATACCAAATTTAAAAGTAAACTTATCTTAAAGATTTTGTATCGTAACAGAATCAATCGGACGATCAAATCACAGAGAAATTTTGTTTGCCTTGAAGAAACGAGTGCCCTAACTCACCAGTGCAATGGGTACAACGTAGCTCCTTCCATGATTAGATAGTCCAGAACGATTAGGTGCACTCTTCTTGTTCATCTTGATTAGTACTTAGTCACCGAAATCAAAACTAGATAGCCAAAACCACCAGATTATCGAACTTCTCGTGTATGAATATGTGTATATTCAATATATAAGAATGCAGAAAGACTCAAATATGAGAAGGCCGTGGAGCAACAGGATAATCAGTGGGAGAAGAGGAAAAACTCAAGGTAGAAAAAGGCACTGCGTTTGTGGTGTTTTTTGTATCTCCAAGTCTACACAAAGAAATCTATTTGTAGAGAAGGATTAGGGTTGGCTGCGGGAGATAGGCCGACTACCAGGCCTAATATTTGCTAGGGTTTGATGGCTAAAAAGGTTGATTAGAGTTTTAACCAAAAGAAAAACCCTAATCCTTATCAGCTTTATCTCTAAGTATCTGAGAAGATCTCCAATGGATATGACTCATGATTCGGTCAATCCCATTATTCAATAAGCCTAGATAACTCGGTCTAACTTGGATGTGTTTTTTGGTCTTTTGATTGAACTTTGAACTACTAATCTTTGCAATTGTGGTTCAGTTATCACAATATACAGCAATTCCCAGTAGAGGTTTGGTCACCATGGGTAATTGTACTATCAGCCCACACAACAATTCTTCCTCTGTCCCAATAGTGTTCAAAGCGCACAACTCAGCCTCGAAAGTCGACCAAGTTACCAAAGTTTGTTTGGTAGATTTCCAAGAGACAACGCCCCCACCCAAGGTAAATCATACCCTGTACAGCCATTACTTCTAGAGTTTTTGACTATATAACTAGCATCACTATATCCTTTCAGTATTGTAGGAAATCTCTTGTGGTGCAAGGCTAGTGAAACCGAGCCCTTTAGATACCAAAGTACCCTATCCAAAGCCTCCCAATGGGTTTGATTGGGACAACTTGTGTATCTAGCGAGTTTGGAGACCGCAAATGAGATATCTGGTCTTGACCCGTTTGCAAGATAGTGCAAGCTACCAATTATTTGAGAATACCTCAATTGAGACACTGGTACACTAGTTTCATTCTTAAAGAGAGTCGCTGAAGGATCATATGGTGTTTTAACAATTCTACTTTGTTTATAGTCATATTTCTCAATTATCTTCTCAACATAATGAGATTGAGAAATTGCTATACCCTTAGTTGAGCGAGTCAACTTATGTCCAAGAATCATATCTGCAACACCCATATCTTTCATTTCAAACTTCTTCTTTAAGAAACACTTAGTCTCATTGATAATCTCAGTGTTGGTATCCACATGTTGTTAGATGCTAAAACCATCGAATCCTTGACTAACGACATGTACATTGAGATATGTATGCCAAAATTGGCATATAAGTTGAGGCGACATTTCCAATGGCTTTTCACTACAAAGTTTGTTACTAAGCAGTTCTATGACTTGAAGGATAGGTACGAAGCAATGACTATAATCATGAAGCACCCAAGTGTATGATACAATGAACATACGAGAAAGAGATATGTGCCACCTGATTTGCATGATAGGTTTTCTTGAGTAAGAATATGTTCAATATAACAAATTATTTCTTCAAATTAATTTTTGTCTTCATATGTACAACAATCTAATAATTTTCAAATGTTCTTTCTTTACATATCAAGCCTTCATCTTCATGCTATTTTGAGTAGAGGGAGCCCCAATATGATTTATGACATGAGATTTTAGTGTAGTTGATACTAGTTGACCATTTGGGTAATAACTAATATAGACGATGTTGTTGATGTTAGAGTACATTTGGTTGGGGATTACCTTCACCCAATTGTTATTGCTGATTTGAATGCATCTCATACATCATTTGATTACTAGGGTGTGCATGTACCCACATTATCGCCAATACGATCACGGAGGGAAAGAGATCCCCATCCTGCAACTTCATATGTACCTCCACCACACAATGACAATCACCATCATAGTGATAGGCCTTAGTGGATGGTCAAGCGAGCATATGGTATAGACTTCTTCCATACATGAAGAGACAATGTGCATTTGGTTCCACTAGTACTAGCGAGGTTAGCACTGCATGGTGCAAACCACGCAATCTACCATCCCCATAGTAGGTTGATACATATGGACATCTTTGGACCTGATTGCTAATCAGTAAGTGAAATTATGAACCACCTTATGTATTAACTCATATTAGTCGTGATGAAAAACATTGTAAACTTACTTTGCGACTTATCAGGTAACGTATTACTTGGCGAATAAATGAGTATTGCTTATTAATGGATTGGTTTATTTAATTAAATAAAAAATTTGCAAAATTATTAATTAGATTAATTTATTTATCTCTTTATAAAGCTTCTAAATTAACTAGATTAATATGTTTATTAATCTAACAAAATAATTAAATTCAATTAAAATAAGTATAATAAATTAACTAGATTAATACATTTATTTATTTAAATTAATAATTACATCATATATTGAATTTAATTATATGTAGCATATTTGAATAATTATGATATTATAGTTATTTAATACGCTACAATTAAAATAATTTTGGGTTTACGCATAAAGTATATATTATTTAATTGTGCATTAACATAATTAATTAATTGGAAATTATCACCCTTATTAAATATAATTTATATCGGTAAATAGTACATATATTTTTATCCCATATTTTAATTGTTAATTATTAATATGTACAATATAATGATTTAAATCATAATAATATGTTTATTTTATTAATTCAATAAAGTTAAATTTAAATAATTAATTTGATTTATTACTAATTATTATTAATAGTTTAATTTTAGTTTATTACCAATTAGTTATCTTTTAGTTAATGAATACTTTATACAAAGTAATACATCATATGCCATTTATTAATTTAAATAACATATACGATGTTAAAATAAATTAATTACACCTCATTTCGTTGCAATCATATTTCAATCATTATACACACACGCACATATATGTATATATACACAATCATCATTCAATTATAAATATATATATACATACATTACATAAAAAAGTCGTTTTCACCCTACAAACCCAGTAAAAATTCAATTAATTTAACATTTACAGTACATTTTGTCTCCCTCAAAAATAAAAAAAAAACAAACAACTTATTCTCAATTCATTTTTCTTATTTAAATGCTTGACACATTTTTCAATCTAGTAAAAATTTCATTCTCTCAAAATAGTTTTTAAAAAATATCCAAAATATAAAAGAACAAAGCCTAAAGTTTTTATAAAAAAGTCATTGGGTTGACTGATGCATTGCTAACTTTGGGCTTTTGATACATGCCCCAGCCTGGGCGCCTCAAAATTCTGCTGAAAATTGGCTGCGCCAACACCATGCTGAAATTTTGCCACGGGGGGTTACTGGACTCCGTAGCTTGCTACTTTCATTTCAATTTGGAGAAAAATTGCAATTTTTACTGGGAAGTTTCCAACTCTCTGTCAAGAAAAGAATATTATGAAAATTTTAGACTATTGACAATAAAATAGATGCTTTTTTCTTCTTATACTCGTATTATTCTTTTTGAGAAATTTGTTTTCTCATTTCTCTTGTATTTGAGTTTAAAATTTAGATTTATTGGCGCATGAAATTAATTAGCATCAAATTTTAATAAGAATATATATATATATATATATATTTGGTGATTTAACCAAAAAGGAGCTTACAAACTCAAAAAATACTGAGACATCATGATAAGGATGACTGCTGCGAACTCAAACAATTTTGGCATGATCATAACCACCTAAATTGGCACTTGCGCCCAAGGCAAGCGCCCGCTTCAAGTGTCAATGAGGCAATTGGTGACTTATTGGTAGCAGCACTCCCGCCGCCACACCCTATGGCATTTGTGTACTCTGACTTGGTTTAACGCTCCGACTTGAACTTAATTCTAGTACCTAGTATCTCCTTCTCTGAATCAAACATGACTTACTCTCAACTTGATCAATCCCAAAAAAAATTTATTAACTTTAAGGAATCACAAAAAATTACAACTTGATGAATCTCAAAAAAAAATTATTGACTTTAAGGAATTAAAAAAAATTACGAGGAATAGAGTAAAGTAAAGGGGAAAAAAGAAAAAATTATTTTGGAAACTCATCTTGCAAAGTATGCTCTCTGCAATTACACACTAATTAAAAATATTTTTAAATATTCAAATGAATGCAAAGTACCTAGCCAGATGATTGCTAAATACAACCGGACAAGGAGACCTGCGGATCTTTGACTTATTAAAAAGTAAAGTTGTTTTGAATTTTCGCAATGAAAAATAAAAAAATAAATAAATAAACACTTTAACAAGATTTAATTAATTTATATTATACTTTCAATATGAAAATTAAAATTTTAAATTGAAAGTATAGGAGCTTGACGGTAGGGCAAATAAAGTCCCAGGGGGTTGCTTGGTTGGTTTTTAAGTTATCTCATAATTATTTATTATGTGATAATTTGTGTGATTTTGTATCATTACGATATAATTTGATTGGTGTAATAAATAAACTCATGGGGGTGACAAGTTAATTATGGGGGATTCCACATATAAATGCAGGTTTTTGGTTCTTATGCGAGTTTGAATATTTATTACTATGTAAACCAAATGAATAATAAAATGGGTTAAAAACATTGTATCCCATTATTATCCCAACCAATCTAACCCTAAGGGTAAAAAAAATAAAAATTTAAATAAAAGCACCAATTAAATAAATAGAAAGTAAAGTAAAAGGCCAAAGAGTCCAATTAATCAAATCCATCAAAATGGACATTTAGACTCAAGTGAATCGAAGCCCACTAAGCATATAATCACTATAAATACCAACTTTTAAAGTCAAAAGGAACACGAAAAATCACTCGTAAGAAAATTTAAGCTCTAACTCTATGCAAATTTGTTGTGGAGCAAAGAACTTTTTGAATTTCTCTGACTCTCAAAAGCATCCTAACTCCATTTCTAAGCAACATTAGAACATTATTCAAATATAAAGTGCACAAATGATTTTTTTAATCTAGAGAAATTAAAAAAAAATACAGTAAAAAATAATAACAAACAAATTCATCAATAACCAAATACAATATGAATTTAAACATGTGTGATGAGATAAAATATTAGATCTATGATTATGAATATTTTAAACTTTTTATGATGAAACAAAAAATTGTCATTATGGATATTTGAAATCATCTGAAGAAATAAAAAGTATTGCTATAGTTTTGAATAAATATAATATGAGGTTTTAACTATAATAGATACGTTAATTATATTAAAATAAATTAAAAAAATTAATAGTTTTTTTAATTTAATTAAAAAACTCAAAATTTTACTCAACATATTAAGAATTTAAAATTTAGCTAAAATTACACAATTAAGATCAATAATATTGTATTAAATATAATATTATGAATAATATTCTTACATAGATTTGTGGGAGGAGCCTGTTCCTATGAGCCCCTCTCTATTGCGTCCGATGTTAATTAAGGTTATGTCCGTAACATAGAGGGTGGAGGAAGAAATGGATGAGATCAAGATAGAGCCGCTGTTTTACTACATCCTTTAGATCGAGAATTATTCAAGATTAAAAAAAGAAAATTGGAAAAAAAAAATCGAAGAGAAAGAAAATCATAAATTGCAAAAGAAAGAAAGAAAGAAAGAAAGAAAAAAAGAAAAAGGGTTATTCTCGAGAATTTTAATTGAGCCGAGGCCAATTAATAAGCGGCTCAATATCGTCCAACACTTCTAACGTTGACCAAAAAACATAAACACTTTGTTTGGTTATATTTTTTTAAAATAATATTATTTTAAAAAAATATAATTAAATATATTTTTATTTTTTTTAAAAAATACATATTTTCTAATATATATATATATATATATATAATATTTTATAATAATATTATATTAAAATAATCATTTAATTCTATTTTCGCCCTAAAAATTCAATACAAAAATATTGATTTGTTTGATTGTTATAGTAACAAATGTCTCCCTCAAAATATAAACAAACATACTAAAAAATAATTTTTATATTTTTTAATAATTTATTTTTTTAAAATATATAATAAAATTAAATAAAAAATATAACCTAATTTTATTTTCTCCACCTTAAACACGCCTTTGGTGCCATCCCTTTAAGTGTCGAATAATCCATGCGACTTCAACTAAAACTGGACGAAAATGGAGTAACACAACGCGAAAGGGGCTGTTATTTATTGTTGTTCTTATTCCGACATTACTTCTCCCTTCCTCTCCAATGGCTCTCGTCAGTCCAAGCTTTTCGTTCAAAACGTCAACCTCCAATTGCAGCTTAATTTCTTCACCCGCCATTCGCACTAAACGCTGTCGTTTCGTGCATCCTCCCCGTTCGTTCCCTCTCAGAGCTGCAGTCACCATCGATTCCCCGTCTTCCTCCGCCACCGAGCGTGGTGGTGACCGGGCGCTTCTGCTTGAAGTCAAGGATCTCTCTGCCGTAATTGCTGAGTCTAAGCAGACTATTCTGAAAGGCGTTAACCTCACCGTTCGTGAGGGCGAGGTGCTTAATTTTACAAACCTACTCGCAATTTTTTTAGATTGTTTTCTTGAATGGTGGAGAGTGTAATTGCGGATGATGAAAAGTATTATCATTGGAAATGAACTTGGATGGAAATATATTGATTGCAATTATATTCAATAATTTTGCGGTTGATTAGACTTTCAAGTGAATAACTCACCTGTATGCATTCCGTTAAGCAATTGTTGTAGGTTGTGACTCTAGTCTATGCTCCTGATGCAGTTTCTTGCATGAATTGGGAAGCTTGGAATTGAAAATTAGAAATATAAAAGCGTGTTCAATGTTAAAATTTCTGTACACAAACATAGAATATCTCAGTGTCTTTGGCTTCTAACATTGCTGATGGATTGAAAGGTTCATGCTGTGATGGGGAAGAATGGTTCTGGGAAGAGTACATTTGCAAAGGTCAGTGCTTCCTTTTGCTGTGTTGTGTTTCTGATTTTGTTCTAGTTTCAGTGTGCGTCTTCAAAGAATTGTGCTTTTCAATAAATGCAGTCTTGCTAGTCGAGCTCAGGAGAAACTTTCTACTTATATGCTTGTAGCCTCTTTAAGGGATGTATGGAGTTCTTTTTTATTTGTTTCACACATAAGTCTATGATTTGAAACAACAGAAAAAAGAGAATTGTGCTTGAATTTCTACTGTCGTGAGTGTTGCCCTTCATTTCATGCTTATAGTTAATAAAAATTGGGGTCTCCTAGATCAGTTGTTTTGGCTTAAAAGGTTAAAAAAAATACTGAGCAGTAGTTTTTGGGCCATTCCATGGTGTATAGTGCCTGCCTCCTTCATCATAGTTACTCTTATAAGAGCCTAGTTAAAGATGTATATGATGGTTTCCAGTTGATTTTTCTAGTGCTCTTGCTTTGCAAGTAAACATTCATTCCACTTATGATAATCAACAAGTTGTTTATTTATTAAACTTCTATGTGATGATTTGATTGTCTTAGGCTCTTGTTGGTCATCCAGATTATGAAATTACCGGAGGCAGTATAACATTTAAAGGCCAAGATTTGCTTGAGATGGAACCTGAGGAGAGAGCTGTGGCCGGATTGTTTATGAGCTTTCAGTCTCCGGTTGAAATCCCCGGAGTTAGCAATATTGACTTCTTGAATATGGCATATAATGCTCGAAGGAGAAAATTGGGACTACCAGAGCTTGGGCCAATTGAGGTGATTATTTGCTGTATAACTTCATATTGACTATATAATGTGTTGACCTTCATATGCATCATTATTGTCATTATTTGTTAGTGCCACCTCAAAAGCATGTTGAAAATGTTGAAAGGAGAAACATGTTGAACTCTACAAGTAACCATGGTATACTACTGCCTCGAACTATAATGTTTTCAAAATGCTAAGCCTCCTTTTTCCCCAAAAAAGAGAATCTGAAAAGATGAAATTCAGAGGTTTCTGACGCTTACCAAACCACGGAAGCAATTTCAGCTTATTTTGCATTAGATTAAATTTTCTTTCATCTATGCATTCCAGACTTCTTTGATTGATAATTGCTTAAGTGATTGATAAATTATACTTATTGAGTGACCTCATCGTCTTGCCATCTCCTTTTCACAATCTTGTGCCATGGACTCAGCATTATTCATAAGCCTTATTTCAGTTTTTAACTTTACAGTGGCATTTGTGCAGTTCTATGGTTACATAGCACCTAAGCTTGAGCTTGTGAATATGAAGATAGATTTTTTAAACAGAAATGTCAATGAAGGATTTAGTGGTGGGGAGAGAAAGCGGAATGAGATTATGCAGCTTGCGGTATGGGATTCAAACTTTGTACTTCTGCATTTTGTCTTCACCTCAAAGTTATTTTTCTAAATTTACTCTATAGTTAGGAATCCTGTTACACTAGGATGCTATTTGGTGGGTCCAAATGAATTTGAAAGTTTTGAGATCTAATTCAAAATTCAAAATGAATTTGGGTGGAGAATTATATAGTGTTTCCCACGTATCTGTTGCTATTAGTACTAGTAAAGAGTAGTTTGTAGTAAGACTGAAATCTCTTTTTTTCATAGATTAATAATAGTCAACATATTATGGCAATGTGAATCTTTATTTGGATGACCCAAACAAGTAGCATTCCTGATATGAAAATGGGAAATGGTATCCCACACTGAATATCTTTCAATGTTACTGCTGAAAGACTGTACTTTTACGAATGAGCATTCTTAAATAATTTTCTGCTTGTATTGTTGATAACTTATGTTTACTAGTCTGATCGAGTAGGGCAGAAACTGTGATTTTTTATAAAATATTCTACTTTCTCTATTCCAATTGCTTTTGTATATTTTTCTTATCAGAATGTAATTTCAGTACCACTGGCAAAGTCATACATCAGGATCTCCTTTTTATGGCAGGTTCTTGGTGCAGACTTGGCTATATTAGATGAAATTGATTCGGGTCTGGATGTTGATGCACTACGAGATGTAGCAAAAGCAGTTAATGGACTCCTCACTCCAAGGAATTCAGTTTTGATGATCACCCACTATTTACGTCTTCTGGAGTTCATTAAGCCAACCTACATCCATGTAATGGTAAGTTTTGCTTATATTTCAATAGTCAAATGAAGTTTGTGAGTTTGTCTTGTCTTTGGTTATGTTAGAGTGTCACTTCAAGTTTGTCTTTTCTTCTCTTTAATTTGGGTAACTTCCAGTTTGTCACCTTTAACAACAAGATTACCTCCATCATAATTCCATTGCATCACTGCACCATCTGTGTTTCAGTTTCAACATTTTTTTAAAAACAATTTACTACCAAAATATCCTTAAATATAAGAATACAGATAAAAAAGAGGAAATATCCCCGGCCTCTCCCTACCCTCTCACCCTACTAAGTCACCCAAGCTAGCCCCCTTGCTCTGCCAATATAATAGAATTCTGAGATCATTTCCATTTACCTTGTTAAGATCTAGTGTTTTCCCATGGTATTAACCATGTGAAATCTCCTGTCCCTTAAGGTCACATCCTCAACAAAAGCAAGTCATTGATAATTATCCATTTCTGATCCCCCAGACTTTTAGACAACTAATTTTCCTGATACAGTGATCATGAGCAGCACAAAGTTGTCTAGGACAAGCAACATCTTTTCAATGCAATGATCCTTTCGTCCCTGTTTGAAGTCCTGAGCAGACGAACTTTGAAAGAAACCTCAAACCAATTCTTTGATTCCAAAACCCCAGAAATTAAATGCATAGAAAAGACGAGTAGAGGCTTGAATTCGAGTCAGGAGAGTGGGCTGGTATTGATTTGAGGGAGAAGATTGAAGGAATCATATCACTTGGACTGGTAAAAGCCTCACTATAGTGTCTGAGATGCTGTCACTGAGGAGGACGGAAGCCAGGTTTAATAGTTAAGTGGCTGCAGCAAGGGGCAGGGAGAATATAGAGCCCTACAGAATTTTTCCCTTTCCTTATTGTCTGTCTCCGGTCTTTGTTTTCAGATTAAATCACTTTTTATTTTAAGAATGCCATAATTGAAACACATTGCACGATTGGAGATGGCCAAGTGATGCAATGGAGAGGAAGGGGGTAAATCTCCAAGTTGGATGATACTTGGAACTTGGAAGGTGGTGGAATGGAATTTACTACCTAAAATTTTCTTTTTTGCTTTCTTTAAGTAATTACTTTTGGTCGAACCGGGAGAATTCTTTTCTCTGCATATTAGGGACTTCTCCTTACCTTGAAAGTTGTCAGGGTTTATGCTTTATTAATTACTTCCAATCGCAGGAGAATGGCAGGATAGTAAAGACTGGAGATATTTCCATAGCTGAAATTCTGGAAAAAGAAGGTTACAAGGCAATTTCTAGCACTTAGCGGCCAGGGTTTCCTCGCCGGTAAGCCTAAATTATTGAGTTGGAGGCGCGTTTTCTCGGTGACATTTGATAAAATTTTCCATGTCATGCTGTCGGTGGCAATTGAAGAAATACTTGTTTGACATTGAAGATCATGGGATAAAGGCTACTCTGCAACTTCGGTTTGGCTTTTTGTTTTTCTTTTGTTTTATCTATCGATCTACCTATATCTCTCTATTTTTCCCCAATACACTGTAAAGATTTGAAATATTTACTTACACTGAATTTGGAATCCATAATGAGTTGATAAAGGTAAAAAATAAAGGACTAATTATACTCATTTCTCACGTAAAATAGATTCGGACAACTCCTTTTTGCCTAATAACAAAAAATACACTTTCTAGATTTATCGATCTCGCCCGCCATTACAGCTTTGGAACAATAGTCAAGATATTTAAAAAGGATTAATGAATTTTTAGTTTTGCTGTTAATACTAAATTGTTATTATCATTTATTGACCAAAATACTTTTAGTAAATTTGAAATCCAGTGAAGATATAAATGAAAGAGTTAGATTAATAAAATGGAGAGAATGAAACGAGCTATTGCTCCAAAAATATAAAATATTAGATTAAAATATTATCATTTGAGGCCAAAAAATTTAACTATTGATGACTAGTTTTTGTCATGCCGAATATGTGGTAGACTGAAAACTGCCTTTTTATTTGCAGAAAAAGTAACTTTTTTTAAAATATATATTCTTAATGTCCTGGAATAGAAATATTAAAAAAAATATATCTGCAAAACATAGTTGGACAATTCTATATATAAATACAATGAGAAAAATCTCTGCTTTCCTTTTCTTTCTCCTAGTTGTGTTTTCCTTCTCCTGTATGGGGGCGAGAATGGAGCGTAAATGCAACGAGAAAAAGAGAGAAGCGGCCATAGCAATAGAAGGAAAGTCAGAGATGAAAGATGGCCGAATTTCATTTAGAGTTTTATATAAGTTAATTTACTCAAATTAAGTCAAAATAACAAGTTCAGAATTAAGTTAATGACATAATACGAAATACATTACAAAAACATCCCAAAAGTCGCATGCTTCCAAGATACACAAAATAATCAAAGCACCTAGAAAAGAATAATCAGTTAGTAAGACAATAATTTAAATTTTTCTAAATCAAGGAAAAAATGATGAATTGATACATCCCACCCTCGTTCTTTTAGATACGACTCCAAGAGGTGTTTGTTAAATTGCCATATTAACATAATGCATCAGATTGTTAACCTATAAAAGTCCAACTCTCTTGATTTAAAGAAGAAAAATGAACACCACCACCACAAAATAAAAAAAGCAAACTCTCAAATAATCTCCTAGTATCATCCCATGTTTCATCTTGGGACGTCCAACAATGGCATGAAAGATTTGT